>JASFAT010003948.1:0-17684 GCA_031353405.1 Baronia brevicornis | reverse complement strand
CTTTATTTATTTATGGATCATCAACAGGAGTTACATTCATTATACATTATTCTAAATAGTTCTAAAAACATACTAAAATGTAATCCTAATTATAGATGGTACATTAAAATAAAGTAAAAGCAAACAAATCAAATACTACATAGGCTTAAATGTTAGATTTAATACGGTGTGTGAATTGTACCACACTGTCGTAGATAATGTCAAAGGCGTTGTTTCTTTTCATGTATTTGTGGTACAATTCACACAACTATCAAAACAGGGCATTGGATCCAAAAACGCTCCTTTTCATATCCTTATGAAATACATTAAATTTTTGTACCCGTGCATGTACTCAAACAGCAAAGTTAACTAAGCATATGAGGACTTATTATGTAAGATTCATGTGCAAAAATATCAACGAAAGATCATATGTCTAGAACTTGTACTTCATGCCAGACACAAACAAGAATTTATACAATTTTTTTTGTACGTTTTATATACGTCCTGAGTGAACTTTATAATATGGGTTCCGTTAAACTTCGCAGTAAAGCATTTCAATTTCATTTATTATTTTTCCACCTCGATTCTTATATTTTCATTTGAAGCAAGGTTTTGAAGAAAATTAAGTTGAAGTATTTATATTTTTCACAAGCGTAAACTTGACAGGGTATAAACGTTGTCTTAAACTATAAGCAAACAAAATGTCGTGAATCTTTGAACAAAACGGATTTGATAAAAGTAAGTTGACCAATTCGTTCAATTCTTTGCAGCCGACAAATGGTTTCTGGCACGGATTAGCGATATTTATTATCAACAGTAGAACCACCAACGTGCTTGCCGAAGATCAGATAACCGCCATTACTATTTTTTTTAAACAAATGTGTGCACTATTTTCCATTTTCAAAGGTAGTTCGATCTTATACAGGGATCCCTTGCTATTTATAGAAATTAATTTTGTTTACATTATTTTAAATTGAAAACTCCATTGTTTCAATTTAATATGTTTTAAATGCCTGTTAATCAAGCGAAGTAAGGCGAAGTCGGCTTTATAGCACAAATTTACTTATAAAAATAATGCTTTTGCGCTACGTTATTTCAAGCTTTTATTGAATTATTTATTTTCACTTTGACCACTTTAAATTTGTTGACAGTGCTCCGTTGGCTAAGATTGTATTAGCTAAGAGATCAGTACTCAAGGGACTGAAAGCGCACCAGATCATGGAATGAAGTCTTGGAATTACAATTTTCCACTTTAATACAATATCAGAAAATATGATTGCTATAAGTACAATATACATTAAGCAACCTTTAATGTTAAGATTAAGATTATTGCTTATTATTAATCGCTTATCTTTAATAATTAAATAAGCTATGCGAAAGTTTAGAAATAAAGCACTGCGATTGAATACGGACTCCACAGCAATTGATTAGAATACAAATGGATATAGTTCAAAATAAAAACGTTTCTGCAAATGGAACGATGTACTAGTTTGAAATTTACATAATTATTTAATAAGTCATTTTAATTACCGCAACAGTAAGAGTAATGCCTACTTTTATTTGTTTTATATTTAAAAATAAACAATAATATGCACTTTAAAAGTTTGTCCTAAATGTTACCTAGATGTTAGATGGTAGTACCTAGATGTCCGGCCTTAAATTAAAAAGGTGGAATGAACTTTTTCATGGAACCCATTATTCTAAGAAATAAATAATGAATGTGTGGTCTCTGGTCCAGCATCACGTTTTGAAAAAGGCGGACAAAATGCATCATCAATGATTGTACGTGGCGGAAGCAGGTTGAAACTTCAAACTGTCCATATGATCTTGGCTGGTGACTAAATTAAACTTAGAGGCTGTTATCCAAATGTTCTATATTTACACAAGAGGTTAAGCTGATATGCACTTACGTTATACAAAAATAGCCCAATATACAAAAAATTACTATATGTCCATACCAAAGCTATTCCCCATGACATTTTTGAAATGAAATATTTATTAAATTCTCTTTTACATTTTTGTATATTTATTCATTCCTATGTATCTGTAAAAATATGTAAATATTATATTACACATGTTCACAAAAGACGCCTTCGGCATAGCGGATGTCTATGGGCGACGATGAACACTTATCATCAAGTGACTCGCAAGCTCGTTTAAGATAAAATGAATGTTTCTTATTGTCTTTGTCCACTATGAATTCGTAATTTATTCATCAGATTGTGATGAAACTTTGGTAACATGCGTTGAAAGCTTACATGTACGAAGCGTGAAAATATCTAATTTCAATGTTTATTCGAAATATTCATTTTTTATCGCGCAGCTTATATTTACGATCTATATATTACCAAGGATATTTATTTCGAAGTCTGTCTACGTGTCCCGAATATATTCATAATACAGGTGTTCCAATTAATTATAATTAACATTGCGCTATAGTATTAGGTGCTCGGCGGAAATGGAAATGGCTTCGTGACTGTCGGCGGGCTGAGCTCTGCGTTTCTTATGTAATGATGAGCGAGATTATATGCCTTGTCATAATAACATTTAATTGTGAATTCACAAGGACGTTTGTTGTTATGTTTTTAAGATATTCTGATATCTTGTTTTGCGAAGGTCAATTTAGGGGGTATTAAAGAAGCAGCAGTTGATAAGGATTGTTTGATAAATCAGAGATCGTAGGTTCCATTCTTATATTGCACTATTGATGTGAACTATTCTTCCTTTTAAAATAAAAAATACGGTAAGATATTTTGTATACTCTGATATGGTGTCTTATCTGGTGCTTCTATGTTGGTCAAATAGCATTCAAATCTTTATTTTTTCTGATAACTGGTACTAGCCAAATCTATAAATAATATTCGATTTGATTCTCTCCGAGAGACTTCGGGTTTGACATAAAATGATATACGTATGTTGTAGTTGAGGCTCCCTAAATTATAAATATTTTAATATTTACTGTTATTCGTAACAATTTAAGGACTAGCCATAAATTATAAAAATTTGATTCATCAATATACAGACAGCGTCACTTGAATGGTTTCACCTACAACATTAGTTGTAAATCCAATTCTATAATATCAATAACTGTTTATAATAATTAAAAAATATTTATAAAAATCCTTATAAACTTAGTGTAGCAGTTTTATAAAATAAACTAAACATTTCATAATAAGTAATGGAAATTGTGATATAAAGTGACAATCAGGGTTACTCATTTGAATAGCCTCAGTAAAATAAAAGTAAGAAAAATATGATTGAAATGTATTATCGATAATTTGTTTATTTTCTATTACTTTTAATAATATCAAAAAATCAATTGGGAATGGATTAATGGGTGAATGTAATCTAGGGCCATATCATATGCGTCCACGCGATCCAGCGGTGCGACCTCTGACTGTGAGTTTACGACACGTTGATAGCCGGAAGCCAAAACCCTCTCCCCTTCCTTCACTTCCCCCACTTCACTTTAACCCTCAGAGCACCCAAAATATGTTTTAAAGGTAGGCAACAGCGTAAGGTAGACGATGATTACTTGTCATCAGGTGACAATGAGTTAAGTGATAAAACGTAAGGAATATATTCAACACAATTTACCAAAACTAAATTAAAAAATTCTCCTCCATACCTTTTTATATGGAACAAAATATTCATGAGCAATTATAAAGTATTCCGTGTCGATTGTATTTGTAATAGGAGTAATTAGTTTGTCCGATCGCTGGCGGCGTCCTCGTTGTCATTTCTGTATATATACATAACTTGAATGTATCTCGATATTACCACATAATTAGTTCCGAGTGCATGAAGTTATCTATTTAATATTTAAATATGTCGTTAATGTTAATGGAGCTTTTGTTTGCTGTTCAAATTCTTAAGACATTTGTATCACATGGCAAATGAACTTTGTGATATATACAGTTGTCCAAACTTAGCGTTACCCTTTATTTTGAAAGTTGACTGTAAATTTTATTAGGTTGTTAATTTTTTTTTATAAATATTTGGTGTCTTTGCTTTCAGCTCAATGTATTGCTCCCCTCGGTATGGAGAATGGATTAATACCCGACAAAGACTTAACTGCTAGCTCTTCATTTAACGACGGCAACGTGGGACCACAAAATGGACGGTAAATATTATATATATATATATATATATATATATATATATATATATATATATATATATATCACAAAGTCACTACTGGGGTTTACAGTCAGTGGTGATTATTGTCGTTGGAAAATACTTTTTTGGCACTTATTTCAAATATTGGGAACAAATAGAGAATACAAAGAAATTCTAATCTTTCTTGTGGTGTCGGCTGAGCAATTATTGAGAGAGATTTTAGTGTAAAATTTATTTAATTTTGCTTCTCAGTTTGTGATCTCGTGTATAGTAAAATGGAAAAGCAGAATGAGCATTTTCGGCATATTATTTTCGAAACGGGAAAAACGCAATGCAAGCAGCGAAAAAAATATGCAATGTCTACGGGGTATCTGCAGTTATCGATTGTGGTATGTCAGCCCTGACGTCGAAAAGTATGCCAGATTCAGAAAGAATTCAGCCTTAGGGTTTGCGAGCGCTCCGGACGGCCTCTAATAACTGAGTGGGCCACTCCCATTTGCTCGTCACACTCAAATTAGACATGAGTGCTACCGCCCCCAGAGCCTTCGTCAGTAAAACTAACTGGCGTTCGTTCTCGAGGGCTCTTGCAGCTATTCCTCTCAGAGACCCTATATGACACCAGAGAAGGAGACCGCCGCGTCTGCTCTAATGGCCACCATTCAAGAAGCCGCGGAGACAGCCACAAGTCAGGTTCCAGTGTCGCATCGCCGAGGGGAACTCCCACAACTTTGACCGCAAAACCGTCGCGCAAACGCGCACTGCAAAGGCTCTGGGCACGTATCCGTTGTCCGCGGGTTAAGCGCGATCTCAACGCCCTAGCCGAAGAATTGTTCGAGGAGGTGCGCAGCTTCAGGGGATGGGTCTGGGATCGACATGAAGAAGCATCCGGTGAAAACCAGACCTCCCTGCACCTCCTTGCCCGACGACTCTCTTGTGCCAAAACCCCGTGCACCCGCTAAATAACAGTGCGGAATAGTACCCTTTACTATGAGGCTAGAGATTGCGCCGATATCCGCTGACGGGAGCGCCGGCGTGCTAGTTGAGAAATTAGTTTTACAGTTGAGACACTCAGTGAGAAGAGTACACTCGGCGTGTTATTTGAGAAGTTGGAATGTAAGTTGGCACTTGAATTGAGTTGTTTAGAGAACTCAATAGTAAAACTCAGACATTAAAAGTAATACTAATGAGACGTCATTATTGTGCTCAGCCATTCCAAGAAACGTTCTAAATGAAGTGCATATATTATATCCATATAGATATAATAGTAACTAATAACTGTGTTGCAATAATCTTCTAAATTGAAACTGAGATTTTGGCTTGTTATTTGTTATATTATGTTTTACACTGATTATATTTACAATTTATTTACACTACTGACTGCTTAGTTTTATTTAATACAGTCCACAATATTCGACAGCTTGGTTCTTTGCACCCGGATAGTATCAATCTCAGAACCTGAATATTATCTACGCCTGATAAATATCACACAATGTTTTGTTTTTTTTTTAGACGTTACTGTTTAGGCTTGATGTAAACTTTATCATTATTACGTACTTTATTACATTTGTCAATAGGCCACATACATATAATATATTATGTCGAACGTTGTGGTTGGACGCGCATTTAAAAGTCACTCACGATTCAACCACATGCTTTCATGAGTTTGAACAAATTTTAAAAGCCAATTTAAAGTCTGCTGCCGGCGGTGATGACGTGATAATTTTGTTGTCCATTCGTATTTTGAGTACGCTTTGCTTTCATTTAATAAATAGATCGTAGATGATTTACTATATTAAATTAAAAAATCAATAAATAAGCCTTCATATAGACTTTTCCCGCCAACTTACATCAGTAACGTTACGTTTTTATTTCATTTTTATAATTTTATTTTATTATCAGTTATATTGTTTAATTGTGGCGGTGTATTATACAATATATTTCGATTGAGACTTATAATTGAAGTGATATGAAATAAATGCATTTATCGTGACTTTTTAAGTTGGCTGAAAAAGTTCATAAAATATTTTGGTAGCAACAGCCACCATTTTATCAAGACGTAACGAGACAAGCTGACTAGATATTTCAAGAGATTTGATATTATTCTATTTTACTTGACACTGGCATAATAGTTTTAACTAATTGCCAACAAAGAAAAGAAAAACCTTCATATTTCTTAAATGCCGTACCACTGCAATCTGCTGGCGGCGTTGATTGCTTTCCATCAGTTGTTCCATCACGCCTGCTTGTTTGCCTTCCTATTCCATAAAAATAAATCAGTTTTTATTAATTCACTTTCGGTTTCCTTATATGTAACACCATATATTGAATTTAATTATGATCTCATAATGAGAGTGTGAGTGATATATTCATCTGACAGTCGCGTTTTGTCACATGAATATGTCTTGGTAAAAATAAATTTTACAAGTGTAAACGAATTTTATTTCATCTTGTGAAGATTGTCCTATTTATATATAAACCAATTAAATAAACTTATATCTATTCGAATCTAAAAATTCACGTTTTTTTTGTTCATTTGGATAGATAGTTTTCAAAAAATCCAGGTATCATTGGAAACTTCATTTTGTGTCGTTCGCATATAGTGAGTTATAGAAATATTGAAAGCCACTGCTTAACGCATCATTGATAGCTTCAATGCCCTAGTCTCGCGTCAATAACTTTAATGATCTTTGAATTTGATTGGTAGAAGCGTATTCAAGCCCCGAGTGACACATAAGTGAATACACTAATAAAAACCCTGAACCTACTATTGTTGTAATTGTCGTAATTGCCTTGTTATGAAGATGTTTCCACTATTTAATATTTTAGAAAGTTTTAAAGAATTCTGATACCTTACCAAAACATTATTATTACCAATTATATATAAAAGTTGATTAATTTTATCATATTTTGATAGGTCAGGGTACTCACTGAGGTAAAGATACTAGATTTGCCTAGCTGCCTGTCCGGTAGTTATGATATAGGTACACGGGTACGCGACCCCAGCTCCTACTGTATCATTCCTTGTCTTCCGTTGTGGTAGTATCATATCCTTATCATCCTGTTTAAATCCTTTCTGTCTCTGTGTCTGAACTCATGTCCCTTGGCTCAGAAAGCAAACACATCACCTCGGTGACATTTAACTCTTCATTGGATACACGAGTACATAATTAACGTTAATACATAATAAATAATTAATAGACTATGAATTCAATGGATATAAATACATTTACGTTAACGTGACTAATTATGACATTGCACAGATTGAATCAAGAGATTAAAGGAGGTGCTTGGTGTCCCAAGTCTCAGATAACCACTGAGACGACCGAATGGCTCGAGGTGAACCTGCATTCTGTGCACGTAATTACTGGCGCTGGCACTCAGGGCCGATTCGCTAACAATCAGGGTAAGGAGTACGCGGAGGCGTATGTACTCGAATACTGGCGACCGAAGCTCGGAAAATGGGTGCGATATACGACCGCCGATGGACAGGAAGTGAGTAATCGTAGTAATCTTTGGAACAAGTATTTCTGTCATTGTAAGGCAAATATTATTGAAGTTAAGTACATACCTGAAACTATATACAAAATCTCTAAAAATAGTAATACTATTGATTAGGATAGGATTTTATTTTAGCAAATAATCTTATACAATTGATTCAATTATAACTCCACTCTAGGCTTTCCTTTAACTGACCACATGGTTAGCAAGGTGTTATGTTTGTAATGTTTTAAAAAAATTGCATTGTTTCACTACATACAATTTCACTATCTTACATTATTTGCAGATTCTCTCAGGAAACACTAATACATATCTAGAGAAGAAGAATCATTTGGAGCCGCCTATCTGGGCGTCGAGAATTCGCTTCATTCCACATAGCTCGCATCGTCGTACTGTTTGCATGAGGGTAGAACTTTATGGGTGTTATTGGAGTGGTGAGTAAATATAGTTAATAATTCAACTAACATTTTTCGCGATATTTGATGGCGTTAGGCGTTACTTTGCGGAAAACCATTAAAATATGGACAGTCAAACTATGCTAAGATCTTAACAAAGTAAATTTGATTGCCCATCTTTTTAACATCCTCGCCTCAATTAACCGAGTCGTTCACGTTACACGATTGCTAGAAGATGCACTAATGTTTATAATATATATATGATCATGTACCTACTTTACTTTTACGAAAGATTGCCAGAAGTCAACTGCACTATATATACAATTTAATACCTTAAGGACCTAATTATATGCGTCCGCGCAGCCAAGCGGCGCGGCCGCTGTACTGTGAGATTACACGAGATCTATTTTCTCTCTCTTCTTTCTCTCTTTTATATAGAGACACTAATCTTACGAAATATTAGATATATAACTATTTCTTTTTAAAATAGAAGATAGCAGTTAACCGTTAGTTACTGTCTTCACGTAGTGCTTGACCTAATTCAATTGAGTTGACCGACACGTTGCGCTTCTTGGGGAGGCTTATGTCCAGCAGTAGACTGCCGCAGGCTGTTGATTGACCGACATGCAATAGTAAGAAAAAAAATGTTTGGAAGCTTTCTTCTTTTTTCATATTTGTTTTAGAATTAATTCGAATTTATTTTATAATTATTTATAGGAAGAATCCATCATTTTCGATTCTTTTTAGATTTTTTATGTTTTACCAATACATACACGCCAATTACGTCTGTACATAAAATTCATCGATAAACTGAATTTTAATAAATAAAATTGGTCGTAACATCGAAATAAGTTAATGGTTTGTCACGTGAACCTTAGAAATGCTTATTCATGTTCGTGAAAATCAAACACGGTGTGTTTTCCGTACTACACTATGAAAGTATTTATGGAAATTTGTGGGTAATTTCAGCAGGGTATCGCCATGAAAATTGCGATATGCAACTCATAATTAACTTAAAACAAAAAATTGGTTTTCAGTAGAAGCCTTTAGCCGGTATCCGACAAAAGATACCGAATCATTATGAATTCCTAAATACCTATAGTTAACTTTTCTAGAAATATCTAATTATCGCTAGTAATCCGCCCTAATTCTTGTTAATTATCGAAATAAAACTAAAATTTTTAAGATCCAGTTTTTTAAATAAGCCGTGTAACGAGAAGTAAGTTTTAAACGCTGATCAAATATATTGCAGTCTAAAAAGTTATTGGCTAAAAAGTTAACGGATTGGCAGATTATAGATGTATGCAATGAAACCTGCCTCGAACCTAAGGCCCGGCGGTAAGACACTGCGTCACGGTTTTCATGAGATATCCTTGAATACCATACCGTGTTTCCTTCTCCATCATCGAAATAGTCTAAGCCAAGGTCTCAGCCTCACCTAGAACACTTTATAGGTTATTTGTAGGTATACTGCATTCGTACTAGCACTTTCCCCGTTCTGGTGATGCTTTCTCAAACGTTTAAGTGTGTCCTCAGGATTAAGTATTAGGTTTAACTGTCATCTCATAATCTAAAAAAATGAGATGACCTTAATATTTATTTATTCAACTAACAAAAATGATATATTAAATGTAAAGAAAAACCTTCACAAGAACTGCAGAACAACAGTTAAAACTAATAATAATTGTTAGTATTCATTAGACAATAGAACAATCACCTCCCACACAAGTACGTAATGTAAACTATTCCTGAGCTTTGTGTTATTAAAAGTGCTGGCCGGGTGTCGGCTCGATTGTACTAACGCGTTAAGAATATAAATAAAACTTATTGTAACTTGTGCCTTACGAAATTATGTAGAAATTTTTTTATTGACAAAAACTCTTATAGCAGATGACTAATATTCGTTTCAGTACGCTAGTACGATTGCTTAAACATTTTGACTTAGAATAATTATCTGCCACTTGTCTAGATATAAAACTTAACCTACACACGTTTAAATATGTTAAGAGTTTCAATAATTATATTTTGCAAAAATTATAATTTTTAATTAAGCTATTTATATTCCGTAAATACCTCTTAGTTTAAAAAATATAATTTAAGTAATAAATTAGTAAAATATAGTCGTCGATTGCACGTCATTCTCGCTGACAGTTTGTATGCTATCTCCAACTCATTTGTTGATTCAAATTAATTCGTATTATTTAACCCAATTTAAGTTGTGCTCTGATGTAAGTATAGATCATTATTTCCACTCGATATAGATAAATTTAGCAATTCCCTTAGCAGTAGATGCATGTAAATTAATATAAATAATACATTTTCAACAAAATCATTAGTTTCCAGTAGTAATTACAAAGTATAAGTAAGTTTCAAAACATTATAAATTTACAAAAGGTACAGTACAAAAGGCTTTTGTAACAGTTTATAGTCTTGAAAAACAATTTATAAAGTTGTTCAAAATCTCATTGAAGTTCTATTAACGTTTAAAGGTCAAAAAATTAATCCGTATTTTTCATAAATTATTAGTTATGCATTATTAATTATCATTTGATGATTATTTCAACAATACTTTTTTCCTCCACCACAAATTATTGAATGTTGCGTTGTACACGTATTTATTTACTAAAATAATTCTCTTAGATCCTGCTGCATAATCCGATCCGACCAATTTGACTTTCATCATATTGAATGGCACTTTAGTTGGATTTGTCTCATAATAGGGGTTTTAATACGAATAATAGAATACTACCGACTTTATCTTTAAATTGAACTTACATGTGCGTGATTTAAGAGTGAAACATTTGTCGCATGAAAACTACAACATTCCAAATTAAAAAAATATATGGCATTATTTGACTATTAGTCGAATAGTCAAATAAATATTAATATTTTTATATACAGCTTTTTAAAGTAAGTTAAGTACGAGTTCCAACGTGGGACCAATGCAGTAGCTATCGTAATGTCAATGATATGTTTGAAGTGGATACGGCTAATGAAAGCATCGTGTGTTTTTGGTTTAACCGCTTTGATAAAATGTTGTCCACAGCTGGTATCGTTGCCTATTCCATGCCCAAAGGTGACAAGCGTAGCAACGGACTTGAGCTCACTGACATGACTTATGATGGGCAATATGGTGAAGAGCTGCGAGGAGGTTTGGGACAACTGGTCGATGGACAATATGGTGGTGACGAGATACGTGAGGCGGCAAAAAACTCCGCATGGGTTGGTTGGAAAAAGGAGTCGAGGCTGAATTCACCTGTCATCACATTTGAATTTGACAAAGTGCGCGAGTTCAGTACCGTACATTTATACTGTAACAACAGATTCATGAGAGATGTGCAGGTGAGATTAGTTTATTTATTACACACTAAAATGTTTCTTGTAATAAAATAGAAGTAAATACTGAAGAATATATCGTGTACATATTTTAACAAATTAACATAGTTTGGTAGACTTACAACAAACTTGGTAACAATTAAATAAATATGTATTAATTTTACAAAAGTTTAAAAACGGTTACTTTGACAGATACTGATAAGTTTACAGTAAATAGTGTAAATGACACTTTCGATTAATTTTTATTCTTCACCTAATGACGTAGTTTTCAAAACTATATCCAATATTAGTGTATTTCCAATATTAGTGTATGTAGTAAATATTTGGACATTTTTTATATTTTATTGTGTATTTCATATATTAATAAAAATTTATATTTAATTTATACTTTTCATTATACTAGACTAGTTTCATTTAACCACGAAGCTTCAAATGTGACTTGAATAATAATATACGAGTATTATTATTGAGGTTAATTTTGTTCATATCATCTGATTTCAGCAATTGTTTAGTATGTATATATATATATATATATATATATATATATATATATATATATACATATATATATATATATACATATATATATATATATACATATATATATATATATACACTATTTACACCAACATTAATAAAGAAAAAAATAATACAAAGCAACCTAAAAAACTAAAATTGATTACAATTTTAATATTACTTCCTGGAAGAAAAAAAACTCAGGTAACAATCTAGATTCATAACAAGTAAAATATGTTTTGTCTTACTTTTGTCGACAGGTGTTCTCCGAGGCGATTATATCGTTCTCAATAGGAGGTCGTCATTTCCAGGACGAGCCTATCCGCTTTACATACGTAGAAGATAATATATTCGAAAGTTCTCGTAACGTAAGCATAAAGCTGCACCATAGAATCGGTAAATGGGTGCGAATAGAGCTTCGCTTTGCGGCCAGTTGGATTCTAATTAGCGAAGTCGTGTTCGATTCTGGTGAGTTTAAAATACAATAATAGATCATAATTTGTTATTAAAAAACTAAGTTAATATTACATTAATTTTGCCTGTATTCGCGCATCATCGCTACGCTGCCCGGGATTTTGATGCATTCCGCGGTGCGCGGTACGGGCACTACCGCATTTTTGAGCTCGATTTGTTTATTTACGATGTGTGATAAGATATTCTTAAGTACTTTTGGGGACCAGGTTCGGCCTGCAGTCTTAGCCAAATCTTAGATTAATTTAGTTTGCCTCAACATAGCACAACGTTTAAGGTGGAAGAATAAAAGGACCGTCATTTGTTTGACTACCAGGTCATCCCTGGAATTAGAAGCATTCAAAGCAATCAAAAGCATTACACGAGGTGATGTAGAAATGATGATTAAAAAAAATATGTATATTATTAAATTAAATATATAAAATACATATATGGATATTATTACGACATATGTATTGTTTGAACTGTTGGCATAAGCTTTTTGCCTAATCAATTTCTACATACTGTATTAACTAGAAAAAAGGGGGGCGAAAGACACATACAATCATTTGCATCCATATTATTAGATTTTGTTACATATTTTGCAGATTTTGTTGTATTTAATATAAAAATTATTTTTTGTATATATTTGTTTGAGTATAAAAGGAAAGATTTAAATTACCTGTAAAATGCTAGCATTAAATATCGAAATCGTCTCGAGTTGCTAGTTCGAGACTAAAGCCCTAAAGGTCTTTTGTGTCCCGCCGCATAGGGCACAGGGTTAACAAGATCAAATCGCTGCCATCCATGACCCCATGAGGCCTATAACATCAGGTCCATCGCAGATGCGTTAACTGGAAGGGGAAGGTGCAAGAGAAATGAAGAAGGGGAAGTTGAACCTCTGGTGTACAGCTCTTATTAAACGAAACACAGTAACTAAACTTCCACTCACAACTCTACCTTCGGCGAAATTGCAGTTGTATATCCCAAATCGAGCGAGCTTCTTCTTGCAAAAGACAAAAGTCGTTCCTAGTAGAAATTCTATATCACATTTCTTGTGTAGGTTATTTAATGAATTGTGGCTGCTGTTTTTAGGGATATCGTTCTGTTTTATATTCTGGGCAAAAACCTCGATCTAAACCAAAATGTGATGAACGGTGTCTTTACTTAATATTAATAAGGGTGTCGCTTATATTACTGAACATTTTTTCCATAGATGTTGCTCAAGGAAACTATACGCCGGAAAGTATAAAACCTCTTGGTGGTAAGGATAAAGCAAAAATAAGCACAAGCAAAGACTTGCCCATTTCGACTGCACATCAAGAGGATCCCTTATATATGGCAATTGTGGTTGGAGTCCTCACAGCCCTGGTCATATTACTTGCTGTAGCAGTTTTCTTAATTGTACACCGACATAGACATAGAAAATGTTTTACTTCACCTCTGGCAAAGTCGACCGTATCAAACAAGAGGACTGTCTCAGACAATTATAACACCTGTGCTACTTCTGTGTTGACCGAAAATAAAATGATTATAGACTGTGGTTTAGATGTTAAGTCCGATGAATACCAGGAACCATATCAGGCACTTAAATGTGCGCCCTATTTTAGCTATAATACAGTACTGCTAGAGATGAAAGACTTCGTAAAGGATTCTAATACAGCTTTATCAGGTAAATTCCTTTGTTTTTTTCCCATATGAAAAATAATATACAAATATATAATAGTTCAAGTCAAAAGAAACAACGTTTGTTCTATTAATTTATATTTGTCTTTTTCTTAAACATTTCGTTTGAAATAAAATTAATCCATAAAAATAAAGGTGTCAATGTTGTACTAATATGGTGTAAAGGGATTAATGGATTTAAATTCAAAACAGACATGTGTCAATGGACTGCACACAGATTGTCCACACCTTTATTTTATTGAATAATATTTCGAATTTTATATGGAAAAAAAGGTTAAAAAGTAACAGATATTTATTGCTTTTGGGATAAAATATAAGTGGGTGTTTTTTTTCTACATCGATAGAGATAGAGTCTAGGAATTATACTGTTGTTCATAAAGTTGATTCGCCAAGATAATGCGATAGGGCTGAGGGACGACGGAGCGCACGAGAACAACGTACCCCTTGATATTACTCCTCTTTAAAAATGTATTAAATTCATTTAATTCAGTCGCTATGTAGTTGATAACAATGTTGTGAATGTAACCCCAAGAATTAATTTGAAGTAATATATGTATGCCCTATTCAGAAGTAAATATTGTGGCGAACTACAATCTATATGTTCTTGTACAGAGAAAAGGAAGTAGATCTGTAATAAAAACATATTCCTAATACTACCATTAGGATACACATTTAACCTTTATAATTTTATTATTATAA
This sequence comes from Baronia brevicornis, assembly GCA_031353405.1. Lineage (NCBI taxonomy): Eukaryota > Metazoa > Arthropoda > Insecta > Lepidoptera > Papilionidae > Baronia > Baronia brevicornis. The sequence goes on along the minus strand of JASFAT010003948.1, from coordinate 3,006 downwards.
CATAATATATATGGAGCAGCAGTAGCTTTTGGTTGTGTTACGTTCGCGATTTACTTACATAATCATTATGTACCTAATTGGTAATGGTTAACAATAATTCCAGTTATAATTAATAGCTTTACCAGTTATCTATAAAAAATAATTAAGTGAATGCTTAATTGGTATGCTTTTCTAAAAATCATCCATTTTGGAATCCTCAGATAGCTCAAATTACGACTACGCAGTACCAGAGTTGAGTTCCGCGCCATTACTAAATAAAAGGCGACTGGCCGACAGTCTGTCAGACAAGGCGACGGAGTTGATGACCGAACATGTGGATAAAGTTTCTGATTTGGACACTCGAAGATCAGCTGCTAGCTCAATACGCTCAATGCAAAGTACACGGGTATGTAACGATTGTCCGCTAAAAACGAGAAAATGACTCTTTATTTGAGGTTGAAGTCCATTACATTATCCCCTATACAGAAATAAATAAGTGTAGTAAAAACGGCGTAAGTAACTCCGTATATACATACGTCATCTTTTAATCCTTTAATTACACAATAATTATCTAACACAAATATAAAAAATAGGTATATATACAAATATAAAAATATAAATATTAATATTTTTTATATACAAATATAAATATTTTTTATATACAAATATAAATATTTTTATATACAAATATAAAAAATACAAAAAAAGGCACCTTACAGTCATTGAGGAAAGTCAATGACTGTAAGGTGCCTTTTTTTTTGGATTGGATGGATAATATTAATATTTTTAGTATGTCATTAGCTCACTTAGGTCACTAGAAATTTCTATTTTAGAATTTTTTTTAACACTTAAATCCTAAAATCGGTGTTCTAGTCAATGTAAACAGAAATCCGTGTGAAAATTGACATTTTTATGGGTATTTAATGAAATTTAGGCTACGAGTTTTTTAATGGTATTTTAATAAAAGAAGACGATTAATTTATAACGAGTATGACCTCCCCTTGTAATTTTAAATTAAAGCATCCCGAATAAATTGCGATTTTATGATGTCTCCGATTGTAGCGTTTCCTTTCGTGTTATTTTAATTATTGTGTACAGCTACGGTTTTTCCTCTTATTTTTTGGCAGTCACCAAGCCAGCAGGAAGTGCTGATAGATTTAAAACGTCGTCTCGAATCAACCAACGTGATCGAGTTTCCGAGGCACAGATTAAGGATGATCTCAAAGTTGGCAGAAGGTGCTTTTGGCACAGTGAGTTTTGGTGTTAACAAGTAATATATACATACATAGTAATTCGAGTATACCATTCCAAGTATTCCATAAATTTTTTAATACTAACCAGGCTTCTTTGTTTATATATATATATATATATATATATATATATATATATATATATATATATATATATATATATATTTGAAGTTTGAGTTAGTAGAAGCCAGTTAACTGTTATATGTCAATCCCTTTGGAAAATAAGCACCTAAAGTGACGAAGTGAGTATACTCGTCGAACATATAGTATCTGTAATATTAAATTGGATTGTAATTAAATAATATTTTTATGTCATTACTCACATTTTTTTTTACTTTTATTACTAGGAATATTTTAATTTACTTTTATGTTACTTCATATGAAAGAAAAAAATATGAAATATCAAATATAAGTGTCAGAGACTAGTACTGAACAAAGCATAAATAATACAAGGCATAATGGAACTTCACAAGTTGAACACTAAAATCGCGATTTTTTTAAAACAATGTACAAATTCTTCGTATTTTTTTAAGTTTTTCCCGAATTTCATACGATTTAACGAACAAATGGATTTAGCGTTATAGTCATATTATTTTTAAATAAAATAATTTAGTTTATAATATATATATATATTAGGTGTACAAATAAGTTTCCGCGGTTTGTCAAAAGATGGCCCCACCAGAAGGTTATGGAGAAATTGTCAGATGTAAAACGTAATATCCCAAGTTTAGTCATCTGGCAACACCATAACCTTAAAGTACTAGTGATTCCGTATCAGCATCACGTAATTTTTTTCGTGCAAAAATGTCAAGTTTTATTCCGAATAAGCATCATTTGCGGGAACTTTTGATTTACTTCTTTAATGTGAAAAAATCTGCAGCTGAGGCGCATCGATTGCTTCTAGAAGCATATGGTGAAGCTGCTTTAAGTGAGAGAAGTTGTCAGGAATGGTTTCAAAAGTTTAAGAACGGTGAGTTTGACGTTAAAGACAAAGAACGCAGTGGAAGGCCGAAAGTGTACGAAGACATGGAATTAGAAGTACTATTGGAGGAAGATTCGTCCCAAACGCAAAAAGAACTTGCACTTACTCTACAAGTGACTCAACAAGCAATTTCACATCGTTTAAAATCGTTAGGAATGATTCAAAAACAAGGAAATTGGGTTCCATATGAACTAAAGCCGAGAGACGTTGAACGCCGATTATGCATGAGTGAAATGCTGCTTGCCAGGAATAAAAAAAGAGTTTTTGCATCGTATAGTCACTGGTGACGAAAAATGGATTCACTACGATAATCCAAAGAAGAGAAAGTCATGGGTTAAGCCCGGCGAACCATCAACATCGACAGCTAAGCCGAATATTCATGGAAAAAAACTCATGCTGTGTATTTGGTGGGATCAGCTTGGTGTCGTGTATTATGAATTGCTGAAACCAAGCGAAACCATTACTGGAGCTCTCTACCGAACACAATTGATGAGATTGAGTCGGGCACTTGAGGAAAAACGCGCCCATTACTACTCCAGACACGACAAAATTATTCTTTTACACGATAATGCTCGTCCACATGTTGCGGCGCCGGTAAAAACATGCCCGGAAACACTCAACTGGGAAGTTTTACCCCACCCGCCGTATTCACCAGACTTAGCCCCTTCTGATTATCACCTGTTCCGGTCGATGGCACATGGTCTGTCTGAGCAGCGCTTCACATCATATGAAGACACCAAAAATTGGGTAGATTTGTGGATAGCGTCAAAAGATGAAGAGTTTTTTCGACGGGGT
>JASFAT010002059.1:12500-74159 GCA_031353405.1 Baronia brevicornis | reverse complement strand
AGTGGACAGTTAGAACTTCTAAATCTAAAAGTTCTAACTGTCCACATAGTCAATATAATCGTTTTTGATCGAAAAGTAAGAAATTATGCGTAGACTTCTAATCATAGTGGGCGTAATGTTGACAAATAGTTTTAATGTCTTATACAATAATCTACTATATTCTAATAATCTACTATATTTTTTTAGCAGAAGGAAGAAATTTTAACATATACAAAAATGGCTTTGAATGATGTATACAATACTAAAGCATGACAAGTGTTGAGTTCCTTTATTATTTTTCTTTTATGGGATAGACACGCAAACAAGCATAGATAACCATAACGTCCATACATATCTGCAACGCCAGAGGCAGCCATTAAGTTTATTAATGGAGTCAGGCGTTACTTTGCGGAAATCCATCACTGTATGGACAGTCAAAAGTTTTACTTAGCTAAGTTCCGCGACAAGCAAAACAATAACAGAAAATTAATAATGTGTGTTTTTCCGTTGGGTTTAGTGGATTTATTTGGAACTTAAACCAAAAACTTACCGAAAATCGGCCATCAACTCTCCACCCACCAACCACTATAAACTAGTTTACAAGATGGAAAAGTGATAATGTGTGTTTGGTGTTGTGTATAGTGGTTGGTGGGTGGAGAGTTGATGGCCGATTTTAGGTAAGTTTTTGGTTTAAGTTCCAAATTAATCCACTTAACCCAACGGAAAAACACACATTATTAATTTTCTGTTATTGTTTTGCTTGTCGCGGATCTTAGCTAAGTAAATCTTTTGACTGTCCATATAGCCATTAAGTTATGAATAGGCTTGTTTTTTAAAAGTTTTATTGTCGTATCAGCGCATAAATACTGCCGAAGGCAGCTGGTCCCATGGAGTGTTGGTGCGTGGAATGAAGTTCCGGGAGAAACGCACCGTACTGGATCACCACTCATCCATATGATGGGCATAAAACTATTTGCTTAATCTCTTTCCAATTATTTTCTTTTACCCTCCTATTATTGAAATCCTTACCTTTAGGTAGATAACACATTTGCAGTATCCTTAGTTCTACAGACATTCATCAATCAATCGGGGACATCTACCCCCCGTCAGGGGATGTAGGAGCGAGCCTCGAATGAACCCCATTACTCGGGCCTACGCTCGGGAGGCGACCGCCTCCCGGTCTTTGAGCCGCTGTTTTCAGCGGTTTTTAGGTGTTATTCATCTGCCCAAACGCATAGGGTAGAGCCAAATGCTTTGTACATCGCTGTGTTGAAGTCGATATCGGACTCCATTACGACGACGAGCTCCTGGAGCACACTAACACACCGGCTGATGTCCTCTCCATATAGGGCAATCCGCTCCGTCCCATACTGGTCGAGAGGAGTGGGACCAAAAACTTTGGACAGCGCCGGCCCTTAGTCGACGCCGCACACTATTTTAGCTGCGGCCTCTTCTATACATTCAATGACCTGTAGACATTCTTGGGCGGCAAGGCTCTTTTACCACCAAGTAACCAACTTTTTCTTTTCTTTTCTTTGATAGCAATTAGTTAAAACTATTATGCCAGTATCAAGTAAAATACGATAACATCAAATCTCTTAAATTATAACTAGTCAGTTTATCACGTTACATCTTAATTAAGAATGATGGCTATTCTACCAAAACCTTCTATGGACCTTTTAAATCAACTTAAAAAGTCACAATACACGCATTTATTTCATACCACTTCACTTATACGCCTTAACCGAACTATATTGTATAATACGCCATTATAATTAAACAATATAACTGATAGTAATATAAGATTATGAAAATGAAATATAAACACAACGTCATGTATGTAAGTTGGCAAAGTCAGGTGACCCACTTACTCGTTTGCCTATTACTTTCATATAAAAATACAAAATTTTATTTTAAAATAGGAACTCAATAAATACTCTTTAATTCGCTATGAAATAATCGTCCCATTTTACTAATGCCTACAATCAAATAGCACCACAATTTATTTATTTAAATGCCTATTTGTGTATCCCAAGATACACTAACATAACATGACGTGTACATGTCATGTTACTTTACAGAACCGAATCAATCGCTCCGCGGCACAAAATCGATTTCTATTGAATAAATTATCTGTGTAAAGCACGGTTGGTGCTTCTGTGGAGCGTTGGAGGCATTCGAAAATGTCACGTCATCTTCCACGAGTATTTGCCGTGAGGTTCATTTATCATCATGTAGCGTGATATATGCTTTCAATTTGGAAGGGTGTCATTTGCCTTTGAGTAAAGGAAACCGTAAATTATCTTTTCCTTCCTTACTTTTATAACGTCGTCGAAGACAGATTAGTGACATAGTTCTTTTAGCGTTTTTTCACATGAGATAAATTGATATAGTGCAAAATAATTACTTTTAATAGATTGTTTTTGTTCAAATTTATTTTTAAGTTCAAATTTAAATTACCATGAAAATTGGATGCCTTCGTTGGGCTGAGCGCATGGTATGGATGGACGAGGCTAGAGTACCCAAACGCCTACTCGATGGCAAACCAGATGGTCGTAGAAGCCGCGAAGGCCTAAGCTCAGATGGCTAGATGGAGTCGAGGACGACTTTAAAGCAATCGGTGTGAGGGGCTGAAGGGAAAAAGCTAAACGAAGATCTGACTGGTAAAATTTACTGGACCAGGCTAAGGCCCACCCGCGGCTGTAATGCCTTGATGATGATGATTGGTTGAAATTTACCGACATATTTGTTTTGATAAAACTAAACGATAATCATGTATACAAAATATAAAAACATTACAAGTACATAAAGTTCACCAATCCATAAGAATAGTTTAAGCTATCGTTTATTTCCATGCTCTTTTGTTTCTTTGTATCGTTCCTAAAGGCATCAACGCATTTATAATGCCCTTGATATAAAATATCCATTGGCAGCCGTAATGTCTTACCATCAAGTTTTATTGAGCAATCACAGATGTCAGTTCTTGCCCTTTTGCTTTCCTCATTATAAATTAAATATTTAAGAACGCAAAAAAGATTCCAAGTTATTAATTTATATATAAAAAGGATCTTGCAACCACTTTTTTGTAAGTTGAATAAAATCTCCCGAGTAGCCATTTTTGTGAAATTTGTTATTGTAATATCTTAAGGGGAAAGATTAATAAGGATAATTTATTTAACTTGATTTGGCTGATGAAATTTCTTGAAAAACATCTGCGTCATGCTTAAGGTAAACAAAAAGTAACGAAGCGAAGGTTTCGTTATAATTAAAATATGTCTTGTACGAAAAAAAGCAATGAAGCGAGTTATTAAGATAACCGCCCTCTTCACATTTCAATGGTTACATTCTGCAGAATTTTTAAAGGGAGTTGTGTGTAGCACATTTGACAAGCTCAAATGTCAGTCTCTCCTGCACAGTATCCTTTATGTATGAGGAATAGATATTTATCTTCAATTTCCACGTAAAGATAGATATTATATTATGGGCGAGCTATAATTTACTTATACCCAGGACTAGATATTCCGTATCCATCAATCTGTCTTGGAAAACGTGGTAAGTCTCCATTGCTCCAGAAATGGGGAGGTTCCTTGGCTAGCAGTGGAGCATATACGGGCTGTATAAAAAATCATGTCTTTTTAAGTTAGCTTGTATGTTATAAATATAAAACATAGCTAATAGCAAAAAAGTTATATACCTTCGGAGCTACTATAGTATTCTGGAAATGCAATTGCAAATAGCTGACGGTCCATCACTATGGAGTTTTTACCATGAGACATTGAAGTCAAAAATATCTTTGTAAACCAACCACTTCATATCAAATCCAAAAATATTGTATTTTTATATTTAATATGTATTTTTTATATTTAATATATGTAATATTTTAGACCACTTAATTGGTTTGATGTTGTAGTAACCGCTTGCAGATCACCAACCAAATTGTTATAGAAACAAAAAGAAGATACAGCTCGCCGACGTCCGTAGCGCGGTTTAATATGATTATTTAAGATTTAAATGTATTGAAAAAGAAATGAAAAAAAAGTACATTATATATAAAAATCTCAGAAAATATTTTAGACACATATATATCAGATATATTAATTTAAACATGTCAATACGAACTTAAACATAGTCTAATAAATTTAATAATAAATTGTAAATAATCTCTTCTCAAACTTGAGTAATTGTTTCTTCTTTCTGTATATTTATATTTTATACTTATTATAGTTTTATGTTACCTTAATTCATATAATATATAATATGTGAGCAATTAGTTGGCAGCATAACAACTTACTTTTTATACTGTCATTTTTTTAGTTACTATTTTTTTAACGTTCTTAATAAAAAATAAATAAAAAGAATATTATTACAAATAATAAATATATAAACTTAAAAACATCATGCACTACTACTTACTTGAATAATCAGATGAAATTTTCTTTTGATTTTTGAATAATTGCAAAAGTTCTCCACTCATATTTTCTTTTATTTGTTTTTGATTAACGTAGATTATGTACAATCACTTCAAATAAAAATAAAATACATTAAATTTAAAAATTCTACTCATTTTTGGCTACACTTTTTTTTTAATTTATTAATTTATGGTATCAATCAGAAGATAATATTATAAGTTATTTTTATAAGTAATATGAATATAAAATATATTCGTACTAAACTTCGTGGCGCGTGTTCCTTCGGAGCAGTAACGTGCATCTGCGACGACCTGCGTTTTCACACTGGCTGGTTTTGTCGCTGAAACTGAAACCAATTTCAGTAACTGACAATTTGTACAGTTGACAAGTTACTTCGACACTTTTCCCGCCAATTTAAATCAGTGACGTTGTGTTTTTATTTCATCTTCATAATCCTATATTATTATCAGTAATATTGTTTAATTGTGGTGGCGTATTTTACAATAAAGTTTGATTAAGACTAATATATATATATATATATATATATATATATATATATATATATATATATATATATATATATATATATATATATATATATATATATATATATATATATATATATATATATATATATATATATATATATATATATATATATATATATATATATATATATATATATATATATATATATATATGGGATAGAAAAGCAAAAGAGCAAGCGTTGCCTAATGGAAAGCAATCAACGACGCCCATAGACAACCGCAACACCGCCTTTCAGGTATGTGTAGGCTTGTTTTTTGAAGATGCCAATGTCGTATCGGTTCGGAAAGACCGCCGAAGGTAGCTGGTATCACAGAATGGTAGCGCTTGGAAAGAAATTTCGAGAGAAGCGCACTGTAGTAAATTGCCACTCATTCAGGTGATGAGGATAAAACTTTTTTTACGGCGAGTTGTGCGGTTGTGGAATTCGGCAGCGGGAATATTTTCAAACAATTTCTCGGAGCACTCCCCATGATAACAAGATATAAGGTATATATAACTTTTTGGATCTACTCTTATATTTTCCATCGACCGAAATGCAGAAAATGCCTTCTGCCATTAAGTAAGCTTTTATAGCAAAAATATACATTAAGAATAAATAAATAATTAAATACATATTTTCAAAGGTGAGACAAACTACACACGGAAACGTTATAGGGAAAGTAATAACAATTCATATGTTAATTAAAATATTTAATTTCCTTATCTTATGTTTACACAGCGACCTGTGTCCCTAACACAGAGAAAGAAAGAAAACGACACAAAAGGCTATTTAACATGTTGAAGTATCATTTAATTTCTGTATAAATACATCGTATAAATATTATGATGTAAAAATAAATTTTAAAGTTATTTTTAGAATTGCGTAGACTCGATGGTATGTTATTTAGCCACCAAGATGACCCACCAAGATTTTTTTTTTCAACAAAACCTTTAGAACAATCAATCATTAACAGAAAAGTAACCGTCACAGGGTTTCCAGTAAACTGGCTTAAAAGGCGCTGGATAAAGTTAGAAAGGTCCAAACCCCATCTCATACAATTCAAATGTGATTATAATGAAGAAACAGAATTTAAAGCCATTAATTTAAGAAAATCTGTATTAGGTAACCCGCATAGTTTGGAAAATATAGTTCAGATTTTATTATATTCTATAGGTAGAACCGTGACAAGGGAAAAATATTTTTAGAATTGCGTAGACTCGATGGTATGTTATTTGGCCATCAATCAGATGTAGATTTTTGAATTTCTACTTTTTTTGGGTGCCTTGAGTGTAACTAAGGCTATACATGTTGAAAAAAGGGAAAAAATATTTTACTTATATAAAAAAAAATCTAAATGTAAACAACTTGTACATGTGTAATGAATAGATTATCATTATCATCGTATCGTATAACATACATATAATCACCCTTACGTAAAAAATTAATGAATATCAATAATTGTTTTCAAAATTATCTATTGTCACACTGTTGAATCGCTTCGTATACGGTATGCGCCAGTATCTTTTATAAAACCTTTATTTTAAATTAAAAATAAACTTATCACCTAATCGTATTATCGTAAAGCTATAGGTGCCGTGTTCTCAACTATATGCCATAAAATATTTCATGTTTAGATTTAAAAGTAATACACATTTTTTTTTCTTTTATCTGATGGCAGTTAGTTATAACTATTATGCCAGTGTCAAGTAAATTACAATACCATCAAATCTCTTGAAATGTTTAATCAGCTTGTCACGTTACGTCTTAATAAAATGGTGGCTATTCTATCAAAACCTTCTATGGACTTTTTCAATCAACTTACGTTAAAGTTACGATATACGCATTTATTTCATATCACTTCACTTATACACCTTAATCGAACTATATTGTATAATGCACAACGATAATTAAACAATATAAGTGATAATAATATAAGATATGAAAATGAAATAAAAACAGAACGTCACTAATGTCAATTGGCGGGAAAAGTCCTAATACACGTTTTTTACATATACTATTATGTTCTTTTCTTCTTTGATGGCAATAAGTTTTAATTATATGCCAGCATCCAGTGAAATATAAGAAAATCAAATATCTACAAATGTACTAGTCAGATTGTCACATTAAGTCTTAATAAAATGATGACGTTAAAAACTCAGGATACACGCATTTGTTTTATGTCACTCTATTACGCTTTAACCGAACTATATTGTATAATACGACACTGCAATATATATCCAAAAAATATAACTAATAATAACATTATGAAACTTGAAATAAAAACACAACGGACTTTCCCCGCCAACTTACATCAATGACGTTGTGTTTTTATTTCATTTCCATAATCTTATATTATTATCAGTTATTGTTTAATTGTGGTGGTGTATTATGCAATATAGTTCAATTAAGACGTATAAGTGGAGTGATATGAAATAAATGCGAATATCGTAACTTTTTAAGTTGACTGAAAAAGTCCATAGAAGGTTTTGGTAAAAATAGCCACCATCTTATCAAGATGTAACATGATCAGCTTACATGTTACATTTTAAAAGATTGGATATTATTGTATTTTACTTGAGAGTGCCATAATAGTTGTAACTAATTGCCATCAAAGAAAATAAAAGAAATACACAACATTACTGATGTTACTTGGCGGGAAAAGTTTACAATCATTTATTATAAATACGCAATTATATATGGACAGTCAAAAGTTTTACTTAGCTAAGATCCGCGACAAGCAAAACAATAACAGAAAATTAATAATGTGTGTTTTTCCGTTGGGTTTAGTGGATTTATTTGGAACTTAAACCAAAAACTTACCGAAAATCGGCCATCAACTCTCCACCCACCAACCACTATACACAACGCCAAACACACACTATCACTTTTCCATCTTGTACACGACACGTGTTTGGGAAGACAACCGAAAAGTGACTTTTCGGTTGTCTTCCGTAGAGTCTACTATACCTGAAGATGCCTCGTGTTGGGGCGAAACACGTGTCGTGTACAAGATGGAAAAGTGATAGTGTGTGTTTGGCGTTGTGTATAGTGGTTGGTGGGTGGAGAGTTGATGGCCGATTTTCGGTAAGTTTTTGGTTTAAGTTCCAAATAAATCCACTAAATCCAACGGAAAAACACACATTATTAATTTTCTGTTATTGTTTTGCTTGTCGCGGATCTTAGCTAAGTAAAACTTTTGACTGTCCATATAGTGATGGATTTCCGCAAAGTGACGCCTGACTCCATTAATAACGCAATTATATGTCATAGAGGATGATTCAGGTAATAAATATAAAACAAAAAAAAACTAATGGATATAAATGATATTAAATCTAACATTGCCTAAACATACATGGAGCTCTGCGATTTTATGTAAGAATATAATACCGTACATTTTAGGATACCCTTAAGCATCATAAACTTATCTTTCATTGCGTATTCAGCGAACATGTCTCCTTATTTGTACCCTTTTTCCGAGTCACTGGTAAATTTCAGTGTACCCATACATAGGAATAAAGCCTTTATCTTTTTTCATAAAGAATGCACAAAGAGAAGATTTCTTCCATGACATTTCAATCTAAGTTTTAACGTAAAAAAATTAAAATTAATAAAATAAATATTTTGATAATTAATGAACTTTGACAACTTGTCTTTAGTAAAGTCTATTACTGATGATGCCTCGTGTTGAGGTGAAACACATGTCGTGTACATTGTGGAAGAGTGGTGGTGTGTGTTTGGTTTTGGTGATAGTGTTTAGGTAGTGGAGAGTTGCTGACGGCCGTTTTTCAGTAAGATTCAGTTTAAGCTCCCGTAAATCTACTTTTTTCAGTAAAAACACACATTATTATTTTTATATTTTTGTTTGCTTGTCGCGAAGCTCAGCATGCATCAAGGCATGCAACAGACACCAGTGTTCTTGATATATCTATGGAAATTATTTATCGTACCTTACTTCTAAATCTGTTTGCTACCCTTATTCTTCTATATAAGAAAACAAAACGACAGAAGCGATATTTCTCGAAACTTGACGAGACGCTCTAAGCTTTTAAAGCGCTTTAAATGATGATTTCCACTTAAGCTTCATTCAACATAACACGGACGGAGGTTTTTAAATGCCAATGTCCTTGCGTCTGCATCTCGGGTCGAGACATGCAATCCATCAGGGTAAGTCAAAGTAAGTATTCTAGCTTATTATAAAAATGTAAACTGTACAGAAGCTTTAATATTTCTTTTTGATCAAGCAAGCGGGCGAGATACTACAATATAATAAGTGATTTTCCAAAAGCCCTTGACATTTTGAAATATTTGAACAATTTATTTCTTGGCATAAATACGTCTTCAGATTGGCCTTAACGCATAAAATCAAATTCAAATTCTTTATTATTTGAAATTACAAGAGAAGAAATTAATTTTTTTTTCAAATGTCCGGCTTTTTACAGTCAAGCTTTTACCATTATTTCAATATAAGCTTCCTCAGAACGGCGAAAGAAACTACTAAGAGTATATTATTATATATATTACAACTACTATATTCCAAAGTACTATAACAATGTTCTATAATTTTATATAGCATATCATCATATCTCTCTCTCTGAGTCCTAAGTCCCCTGTTGGGGCATAGGGCAGACACGACGTTTCTCCATCTTGACCTGTCGGAGGCCGTACGCTTCACTTCACTCCAAGATAGGACCATCTTCTGCACTTCGGCCGTCACAATACGCCACGCGGATTCCATTCGAGGGCTTGTTTGGGGATATGACTAGCGTGGCGCCGGAGAGTATGCCCTATCCATCTCCATTTTTGTCGACGTATCTGGACATCTATTGGGTCCTCTTTGCTGATATGCCATATCATCATACCATATCATAAATAAAAAATAAGGAAAGGACATCGTTTCCGAATTACAAACAACTTTACTTACTAATAAATAAATCTGTGGGCAGTATTATCCGAATTATTTGAATTGAAAAGACGGAAAACTATGTTTCCAATAGCAACCGAAAAACAATCAAGATAGATGTAATAAAAAATGACTTATGCGTATTTTTGTTACGCCACATCATTCCCCTGGGCAGACCGTGACTACGGTCGAAAATATTTTAAATATTTTCGGTTGCTATTGGAAAAATGTTTCCAATAGCAACCGAAAACAATCAAGATAGATGTAATAAAAAATGACTTATGCGTATTTTTGTTACGCCACATCATTCCCCTGGCCAGACCGTGACTACGGTCGAAAATATTTTAAATATTTTCGGTTGCTATTGGAAAAATGTTTCCAATAGCAACCGAAAACAATCAAGATAGATGTAATAAAAAATGACTTATGCGTATTTTTGTTACGCCACATCATTCCCCTGGCCAGACCGTGACTACGGTCGAAAATATTTTAAATATTTTCGGTTGCTATTGGAAAAATGTTTCCAATAGCAACCGATAACAATCAAGATAGATGTAATAAAAAATGACTTATGCGTATTTTTGTTACGCCACATCATTCCCCTGGCCAGACCGTGACTACGGTCGAAAATATTTTAAATATTTTCGGTTGCTATTGGAAAAATGTTTCCAATAGCAACCGAAAAACAATCAAGATAGATGTAATAAAAAATGACTTTGAAACACCTACTTGGGTTTTGTAAAATAAAACCACGGTGTTATCAGTATAAAGAAATGTTTATTAAAAAAAAAATAAAAAAATAAAGAATCAAGTAGGTGAGACACAAATTTGTAGGTCGTGGGTAAACAGCCGATCTGATTTTACTACGTAAGCAGACTAACACTCCCCTGCAAGTTGTCAGCGGTCGGCGGCCTGCGTGATGGTCAGCGTTGCGCCGGAACTCCGACGACGGTGGTCGCCTTCAGCGATTGTAAGGGATGCGCTTGGACTCCGACGACAGAGGTTGCCCTCAGCGATTGTAAAGGATGCGCTGGGACTCTTAATTGTCGATCACTGAGCTAATTGACGCTCAAAGTTGAAAACCTCAGGTAGAACCCTGCAAGTTGACAGCGGTATGCCCTCAGCGATTGTAAAGGATGCGCTGAGACACCTAAATGTCGATCCCTGAGCTAGCTAGCACTCAAAGAAATAAACCGCAGGTAGAACCCTGCCATTACATTTGCACCGCAGGTAACATACTGGCGGAGGGCAGGTGGCACCCTGGATCGCAGGTGACACCCTCCGTTACATTGTGCACCGCAGTAGAATCATTACCGCAGGTGGAATCAACCCCGCAGGTAAAAGCTGGCAGGTAGAACCCCGCAGATAAAATGTGCAGGTGAAACCCTGGAAGTGACAGATACCCATCGATTACGACTTGGCCTATCAACTTCCGTTCTGGTTAATCAGCGACAACTCGTGAAAAGCATTATGTCGAGATTGTCGTGGTGAATTAAAACCAGAACGGAATTACAAAATAAAAATTAAACACACATGTGCTATTCAAAACTTACCCTAAAACGGGGTTTGATTCCTGCACTTATTTTTAAAATAAATACTGAGCGAGGGCGCTCTTAAGAGACGTCATGGTTCCCGTTGATATTTCCATAACGGACGAACCCTCACTGAGGTGGTGTCGTTCCTCGGCACCCGTCAGTAACTTCCATAAAAAAACCCGAGTGGCACACGAACAAGGCCGAAATAGCACGAAGGCGCGAGCGCCGCACCTACACCTACTTGAGTTTACAAATTCCTTTTCAAATTCCTTCAATCTGTCACCGCGTTGCTTTGAACACTTAACGTATGACAAGCAAAAAATGTTCGATGGCAGATCGTGTTTTTGTTAAAGTAATTTATTAACTCTAATATTAGAATAAGTATTTAAATTTGAATACGTAATAGTGTACTAATACTAATATTTTTAACTTATACTTAAACTAACTAAAATTATATCATTAAAACATGTAACCTTCCGTTACAACTTATGCGTATTTTTGTTACGCCACATCATTCCCCTGGCCAGACCGTGACTACGGTCGAAAATATTTTAAATATTTTCGGTTGCTATTGGAAAAATGTTTCCATTAGCAACCAAAAACAATCAAGATAGATGTAATAAAAAATGACTTATGCGTATTTTTGTTACGCCACAAATGTATGATTATATTTTAAAAAATATATCAGCAAAATTACGTGAATCATTGAGAATGGATTGCAGAAGGTTCTCATCGGTTTTATTTAAAAAAAATACAGTAAATGGCACGTGTATTCCTATTGTTTGCAGATAACTATGGGCGACATAGATTGCTTTCTATCGGGCAGTACACTTGCTCGATTTTTGCTTTAGTTTTTTTAAAGAAGACACAATGTTCAGATAAACATAGAATTCTTGTTAACCGTTCCAATAAAAACGAACGTATGTTGATACCTAATGGAGTCAGCGCTCAGTGGAACGCTATTTCATCTAATCCAAATGACCCACCAAGATTTTTTTTTTCAACAAAAACCTTTAGAACAATCAATCATTAACAGAAAAGTAACTGTCACAGGGTTACCAGTAAATTGGCTTAAAATGCGCTGGATAAAGTTAGAAAGGTCAAAACCCCATCTCAAACAATTCAAATGTGATTATAATGAAGATACAGAATTTAAAGGCATTAATTTAAGAAAATCTATATTAGGTAAACCGCATAGTTTGAAAAATATAGTTCAGATTTTATTATATTCTAAAGGTAGAACTGTGACAAGGAAAAAATGGAAAGACATGATGACCCTGCTGATTACTATAAAAACTTGACAAGAAATCGAAATGACAAATCCTCACATACAGCTGATGAAGAAAACAATACTTATAATGCTCCTGATGAATTAATTAATCACAAATAATATATTATAACAGAACTGTCAACATTCATTTTAAGGAAAAGCTGTAATAAAAATACATAATAACTAACTTTTTCTATTATAAAAAATTTAAAGACTGAATTTAACTTTACTGCTTTTTTCCGTTGCCAAATTGATTAACTCCACCAGTCACATAAAAGCTGTAACATTACTGACAATTAGTTTTTGTCTATCCTTTCTTGTTAGTATTATACACCGTTAAATGAAAGCTATATCTGTATTTATGCATTCTACATTATATATGTGTCTATATTATAACAATGTACATTATTGCATCGTGTTTCTCGACTTTTTGTTTTATGGAGTTAATCGATGTGTGCGCTGAACGGTACACATATATATATATATATATATATATATATATATATATATATATATATATATATATATAAATTCCGATGCGGGAATCGAACCAGCGACGATTTAATCCATATGCGAGGGGCCCCGCCTCTGCGCCAATCGCTCGTCTAATAAGAATTGTATAGTGTAATATATTATCATTAAAACTACATAACTATCACTAAATACTTAGTGACCGTCATTAGTTTTTAGTGTATTACACGTGTAATACACTAATTATGTTGATCCGATGTAATATGCTTTAATGGGAGCATTTAATATACGACATAATGAAATATAAGCGAGTAAAGAGAACCATTAGTGAAACTACGCGAGCTGTGATAAATTTTTTCGTTTGACCATTGTCATAAAGGAAACTGTTCCACGAAACGCATTTACGAAAGAAGATATAGGGTACTATCATCTGATACTTAAGTGAAGATAAACGATAAGAAAATTAAAGACTGTATTTATGTAACCTTTCTGTTTTTTGAAAGTTGTCGGCAAAAAAGAGTGGATCACCTCAAAGTAAGTGATCAATAGAACCATCGACATTTGAAATATTAATGGTACTTTAGATTAGCAAGCATTTTCTGCCCGTTAGAAAAGATTTTGGATATTGTAGGGTAGGCCAATCTCCAAAATCTCCAATATTCAGACTTTCCTAGTTCTTATTTCCATTATCGCAGTACGCGCCACAAATAGGATCCATACTCATCACCTGTATGACTAGCCGTCTACCACAGTGCGATTTAGTTGCAGTTTTTTGCCACGAACTGTGCAAATGTGGAACAATTTACCACCTGCGGTGTTCCCACGTAAATATGACATAGGAGCATTCAAGAAAAGAGCTTTATTAAAGGACAACAACGTAACTGCGACGCCTCCGGTGTTGTGAATGTCTATGGACGGCGGTTATCATTTACCACCAAGTGACCCGCACGCTCGTTTGCCTCTTCTGAACCTCTGAAATCTGAAATGTGTCCTTAACTGAACAAGCCTGTTTTTTTATGTGACAGGAAGGCAAACGAGCAGACATGTCATCTGATGGAAAGCAATCAACGCCGCCCATAGACTTCCACAGTGCCATAGGCAGTGTGGAAGCGTCGCCGACCTTTAAGGAGTATTCCCACCCCATTCCCACTCCCACATTATGGGAGTGGGAATGGGAGGGTTTATCGTCCCTGATGTTGGGCCTCCGGAACTCGGCCGCTCACCGTAAAAAGCGCGGTAGGTAAGCTACTACTCAGACACTGGTATTCTGCGAGAGTGTGGTACTTCCCCGGGCGAGCTGGTCCATTCATGCTACAGACAAATATTATGCCATTTTTGACAAAATATTCGTCTGCAGCGTGGCTCTACCACTATTAAATATAAAAAATTCATTCATTTTATAACCAAAAATATGTTAAAAAGGATATTTTGAATAATTATTATCAAAATATATGCGTGTTTAAACATATTCTATAGAATTTCCCGTTATGACTTTCGCAGACGTACACATCGGCTCATAAGATTATTAGAAAAGGTCTGATTGCGTCTATTGTAAGCTGAATGGATGGAATCGAGCGTATTCCTATTTGAAATTGGAGGTCAGATGTAATCTTTATAAGAAAATTTCACATTTTATTCTTACAATGTTTATTGCAAATTTATATTTCACTAGGATAGTCTTTATACATTATAAATCATTATATCAGTGGTAGAGTCACGCCGAATTCCAGAACCGCACAACTCGCCGTACATCATTCAAATTCATCCCCACCATCTGGATGAGTGGCGATCTACTAGGGTGCGCTTTTCTCGAAACTTCTTTCCACGCACCACCACTCTGTGGAAGAGCTACCTTCGTCTTTCTGAAACGATACGATATTGGAACCTTCAAAAAAAAGCCTACACATACTTAAAAGGCCGGCAACGCTTCCGTGACTCCTGCGATGTCACGGTTGTCTATGGGTGGCGTTGATTGCTTTCCATCGGGCGGCACGCTTGCTCGTTTGCCCTCCTGTCCAACAAAAAAAATATCAACCGCCCAATCAGTCCACTTCTGGACATAGCCAATAATAATTTGAATATTACCAATAGGTAAACAGTCTTTTTATATAGATACATATGTCTACCCCATAACAAAGATCCCAACCGAAAATTGTGTCGCCTGATGGAAAGCCATCAACGACGTCCATAGACTTCTACAATACTATAGACATTCCAGGCTTTTACATATTTCTCAAAGGCACGGCAAACCTTGTATAAGGCCTGTGTTTTAGATGTCAATGGGCAGCGCTGATTACTTTGTATCGGGCGACACGCTTGCTCGTTTGCCTTCCTATCTCATAAAAAAGTGGAATAATCCCTGACTACATAGACCGACGGTCTGCGTATGCACCTTACAGAAACTAAATATCTAAAGCGAAACAAGAATACAAATACAAACAAAACCGCAAGAATGAGAATAGGCTTGCGTTGGAGCTGGCTTATATCAAGGGCAGACTCGCGTTGCTTGATGTCGACGATAAGGATAATGCGATTAGGAGATCTGAAGAGCGAGATTAGTTTTAGCGGAGAACGTTTGAAACTTTCTTTTTTAAAGTTTTCCCTTCAATGGATTATTATACAGTTAATAATCCATTCAAGGGAAAACTTTAAAAAGGACTTTAGTTTGCCAAAGAAGTCATTTTAATTCCTTGTTCATTTCATTTACAAAAAAGATATATTTATTAAAATCAAATCATCCGAACTATTTTGGCACTATTAAACGAACTAACTTTGTTGGCGCAGGATCTTAGGCTCCGGACAGATTTTACGCCACCGTGCCCTGTTCTGCGCCACTTCCTGCCAGTTGCAGATTTAAAGGTTACGCAAGTAATCCTCCACCATGTATATTAATTCATACATACATATAGTCACGCCTGTCTCCCTATAGGGTTAGGCATAGACCACAGATCTCCATCCGCTACGATCCCGACACACAGCTTATTATACCAAAACCTTCTATGGAGTTTTTCAATCAACTTAAAAAGTCACGATACGCGCATTTATTTTATATCACGTCGGGGTCACCAAATATGTGGGCAGTATTATCCGAATTATTTGAATTGAAAAGACGGAAAACTATGTTTCCAATAGCAACCGAAAAACAATCAAGATTGATGTAATAAAAAATGACTTATGCGTATTTTTGTTACGCCACACCTCCTTCGCACTCATCCATCCTTCCTCTCATATTCATCGTAGCGAAACGGCTCTCTGTTCGTCATTTCTCGCCCTTATGGGTGGCGAACCACGTCGCCGTTTTTTAACGAATTAGGTATATTAAGATTCGTTATAGTAAATCCCACATTAATTCAAATAATAATATAATATATTTATGATGATACAATTTTGATTAAAAGCATTCAAAATTACTCCTCAGAAAATCTAGTGTTAATTAGAAAATCTTGTCGAAACTGCTGCCTTACCCGCTTTATGTCCTCATTGTTTGTGAAAATTGAGCCGATAATGGAGCGTGACAGGAGCACTCTCGTATAAAGAGCCTGTTTCGCACGCTTTTGCTTGCGCTGCATTTTAAGTATAAAAATAGGTTTAGGCTGGCAATTTAAATTTGCAACAATTAGACATTTGTTAACAGCAATTTGTTAAAAAAATGACGGCGACGTAGTTCGGCACCCATCATTTCCTGATTCCCTCGAGGGCGAGAAGCCACTAATGGAAAGAAAATGTGAGAGGAAGGATGGATGAGTGTGGAGGAAGCAGGGAAGGTGTGTCGGGATCGTAGTGGATGGAGATTTGTGGTATCTGCCTACCCCTACGGGTAACAGGCGTGACGATATATATGACGTATATGTATATATGTATGTATATAATTAGACAATACGTTTAAATCACTTTTCACATGTTCCATATTATTAGGCCAAGGTTTTTTTAAAAATATAATTAAACTTTATATAAAACAAGACTTGCTTAAGACGTGGGTGATTATTTAACCTTTAACCAACTAATTAATTGGCCTATATTTTTACTATATTTCCACACATCCAACAAGACATCATTTATATTAGATATAATAAAATATATAACACATCCATACGAAACTGGGTGCCTGATGTCGTTAAGACTGAACTGTTTCAACCATTTTTATTCGACAGTAAACAGCGCGCTCTTAAATTGACTTCTATTTTGCCACGCAGCGTTTAGGGTTTCGAGTCAAAAGAAACTGGAAACCGGTGACAGTTTTTTAATTAATTTTCTTTCCTTTTTAAATGTAATTTTACTAGCTAATGGGTGTCTAAGACTATAATAGGCTTACAATTAAATTTCCTTTTCCTTTCGTAATGTAATTTTCCTAGCAAATGATAGCTAAGGATTTATTAAAAGTATCCGGTAGCGGAATTAGATTTTGAACCTTAAATACTACTGTCAAACAAGGATTATTCGACTTATAACCTAATATAAATATGGTCGAATATTCCTTGTTTGAAATTAGTTGTTAAGGTTAAAAACCCAATTCTGCTACTTATTTATTTACGAGATATTTATGGGCCAGCGGCCTACTCCCTCCCCCCTTTATTATCTTGCTTTCCTCAACTTCTAACATTATTGTATGTTTTTCTTAAAGACAGAAAAAAATTGAAATGTCCCTGATGATACGTAAAGGTAATATTCCGAATATAACGACAGCGACAAGTCTTGTCACAAGCTGTATGAACTCACGTACAAAACAAGTAATATAAAAAAATAATATAAAAAAAAATTAAAGTTAATTCTTACCTTTATATCCTGTTAAATATTTTATATATGTGATTTTTTTTCTCCCATATTAAACGAAAATTAATCTAAAAAAATCTAAAACTCGCTGCCGCACTTCAAAAAAATATATCTGTATTGATTGATTGAAAGACAAATTATAGTAACATACGAAACCCCAGAGAAAGCGTATCAAAATTGTACTTTGCCGATTTTATGGTTGTGGGTCATTTGGAATGGCGCGATCACAGTTTGACACATAAAGCGATATTGGGTTGATTGCCTTTCCTTTTAAAATGCGCTAGCTTCTAGGTTTTATAGTATGATCAACTGCAAGCCTCGTAAGAGAGAAATATATCGTAAAAGAGTGTTCAAGATGAAGCTGGCAGTTTAGAAAGCCTATATGAAACTGGCAGTTATGGAAATTAATGTTTTTTTTATTATATTTTGTTTTTCAGTTGCCAAAATAAATTACAAAATGCAATGAGCTAATTCACATGAAACAACTTTTATTAGTCTCGCCATAATATATATTATATATAAAAAAGATTAACAATAAAACTCGTAGGTTATATATAAGAAATATATGTATGCTTTAGACTTATATACTCCACACTGGGAATTCCTATATCGTGGGTGCCATTATAACATACAAATATCCGGACTTCGAATAAATACCTATAGTCCACACGAATAATTTTACAGATACAGAATTAGAACCCACAACCCGAGGTTTCGAACACACTACGCTACTGAACCATTTAGCTAATTTCCATTATATTAAGTTATATGTCCATCTGCTATATGTTCTCCATTTATAATATCTCATTTCCATATATCTCCTAAGATCGTTCATTTTCTTATTCTTTGTTGTTGGTGCCCTGGATGATACAACGTATTAGTAAGTCCATCCTCAGAGACGTGGACAATCGCGAAAGACTTCGCCCTATAATATTTTAACTATATAATTCGGAAAAAGCGCGAAAACATACAACGCAATATTCTACTAGGAAGGGTAGATAGACCCTCAAAAGCTAAGTAAAACTTTTGACTGTCCACATAGTGATATATTTCCCCAAAGTAAAGCCTGACTCCATTAATAACATACATAAATAATAAATAAACATGTATCGTATAACTGTGTGAGTTTCTCATCAATCTGAATTCAAGATTGTAAAGTTAAATCCCTTACATATATGCTATTCAAAGCAGACGTAACTTATGCATAAGTTATGACAAAAGTCTCGATCCCTTAGGAGAATTAAACGTTCTTTAAATTCCTTGGAAATAGTCTTTTTCACTCGAATCGACAAAGTTGGGACAGTTAAAGATATAGGTTAAGTTAGGATTATATTCACACTATTTAAAAAGTAGTTGTTTTCTTCAGTACACATGTGTATATAGAAAAAAATAGAACATAAGAGTAAAGAATAGAATAAAAAAGATTACAATAGAATATACTTCATTTTATTGCCATAATACAGTGTAAAAATTTATGACATACATACATATATATATACATTTATGCATCAAGATAGTTTGTTTTAATTAATGCTCAAATATTGGCCCATACTTCAGTGTAGTGAAAAATAAAACCAGCTTGCAAAATGTTGCGGTAATACAACAGCTCTGATTTTCAGCTAAACTCGGTCGTTCGGAAAGTATTACAAAATATTGCCGTTAAATTAGTGATTTTTCGGTGTTACAATAAATTACAAAATAATAATTAATATATATTATATTATCCCCTTTAATACGAAAAGGAAATTATGTTAAAAATTTAAATATAATTTATTGAATGTTCTGCCAATTGCGATGAAATTACTTCAATTAGAGTCTTGAGAACAAAACGCCTTCAGTCCTAAAGACGTTCAAAGAGATTCAATTAACCGCTCTAAAGTATTAAACGTTTCCTCTGCGCTGTTCAGTACGGAATGACTTTTTAATTAAAATAAAGAACATTGAAAAGTTTAGTCTATGACTTCGAAGTGAGGACTTTGAATCTCATAACAAATAAGTGCATGGATGGACTTTTCCCGCCAACTTACATCAGCGATGTTGTGTTTTTATTTCATTTTCATAATCTTATATTATTATCAGTTTTTGGTGGTATATACAATATCAATATAAAAGTATTATTGTATATTATTGTACTATATTGACATATAATATCAATATAATACAATTATATAATATATAACAGTTCGATTGAGGGGTATAATTGAAGTGATATGAAATAAACGTGTGTATCGTGACTTTTTAAGTTGACTGAAAAAGTCCATAGAAGGTTTTGGTAGAATAGCCACCATTTTATTACATACGTAACGTGATAAGTTGACTAATTATATTTCAAGAGATTTGATGTTATTGTATATTTGATATAATATTTATAACTAATTGCCATTAAAGAAAAGAGAAAGAAAAGTACATGTATTTTTTCCCGCCAATCTATATTAATGACTTACTGTTTTTTTTTTTCATAATCTCTTGTCATTTATAGTCAGTAATATTATTCTCAATATAGCTCGATAGAGGGGTGAAAGTGGAGATAAATAAAATAAATGTGTATGATAGTTTAAGTTAATTTTAAAATTCCATTGCATTTTTTTTACATAATAGGAAGGTAAAGAGTAAGTATATCGATTGATACTACTCTATAACATCGATGGCATTTCACAAGTTATTTAGTTTTTTTAGAACAACACTCATTACATGGACATAACATTATGTACTTGATTATGTACATTATGTATTACTTATGACTGGCATAATAGTCATTACCGTAAACAATAATAAATAGTATTTGCGTTATCTACAAACTTTATAATACTAATAATATCACTCGCAAAATTAAATAATTGCGTGTTTAATTGCAAAATTCCATGCAAGTTGTAGTAGAAAGGCCACCATGTTTTATATAAAAAAAAATATATAATTCTACATAAAAAAATTAACCAGTAATATCGTATCCAATATCTTGTACCGCCGTATGCGTCGGTATTAACGTATTACTATTTTTAATGCGCGATGTTATTAAAACATCTAAATTTCCACAGAATGAGGAATAAAAGAAAGATATTATTTTTTTGTATCGTTCCTAATAAAATAAAGATTATCTGGTATTATGAGAATATTGTTCGATACAATCTATTTCTCTTTGCGGCACACTTAAGTAAATGTATATGTAAAAAAAAAATATCATTCGAATAAAAATAAATTAAAATATGTTATAAATTTTAACCACATACAATTAAAGCATGTTGCAATATTAAAAAAAAAATTCCTACTAGACGCTTCGGGTGACACTTGTTTCAAATATATATATATATATATATATGTGTGTGTGTGTATTATATTATGTATGTATGTACTTATTTATGTATATTTATATATGTATTCCAAATTTAAATAATAATCCAACTTCACCTGTAAATTGTCATAAATAAAATAAATAAACGGGACTATTATAGTTGTATTGATTGAAATGATATGAAATTCTAAGAAGGCAATAAACCATTTTTTTGTGTCATGTCAACATCATAAAAAATATTTTAAGTTTTATCGTCATATCTTTTTACGATTCACAGCAGGCAACACTCAAATGTCATCACTTTTTATTTCTAACGTTCTTTTTATTGTTTTGCTTTCAAGATAATTGTTGAGGACTTTTGACTGTCCATATAGTGATGGATTTCCGCAAAGTAACGCCTGACTCCATTAATAGACTTTTATAACATTATAAGGCTATAGTAGGACACGTAAGCTTTTTGTTTAATAAATTAAAAATCGAATATTTCTTTCTGAGTGAATGCATGAAAATAATTTAATAAGAGTCGACAATTTAAATAGAAGCTTACGGATATAAAAGAAAAAAACGTGTCGGTGAACAAAGCTTAAATTTTTAGCTTCAATTTTATTTATTTTTTATTTTATTTATTAAGGACACACAATGATAAATACACAATTACAATTAAAAATAACGAATTGTTTAAAAAACACTAACATGCACTATTTTTAAGAAAATATTTAATAAATATTAATCAAAAATAACATTATTAAAGGCTAAAAAGAATAAAAATTAAAACTAAAGAAAACAAAACCAATTAAAAGTTGGAGGAACGCTATTAACAATTAATTATATTGTATAAATAAAATATTGAGTATAGAGGTTTACAAATAGTACATGCTTTTGCTATTAGGTTATTGTTCTTGTTTATTATTTCATATATTTGTTTTTTACGATGTATTCTGGAAAAAAATATTATTTGTATATAATTTCTACCTTGTCATATTTCGTTTCTAACACTTTGTTGCTTTTTTATCGTTAAAATTTATTTTTATATTTTAATAATGTACTTTGTTTTAAAAGCAGAATTAAAATATTTCTAGAGATTCGTGAAAGTAGGTAAGATAATGTATTGCCCTCCAGCTCTCACTGTTTACTCAAGGAAAAAGCTAAGAAATTAGTCTTGACAAGAATTTAATTTAATTGATTCAATAGTTCACAAAAGACAAGTTGGTCGAAAAAGAAAGTCTTGGCTACGTTATATCAGGGAGTGGGCCGGGATAGCGAGTACTCCAGAACTGCTGTATCTCGCGAAGAAAGGGAAAGTTGTGCTGAAATGGCTGCTAACCTACGCTTGTCGGAGAGGCTGTCTTAGAAGAAGAAGAATAGTTCACATCAATAGTCTAATAGATGAGAGAACTCATGACATTAAATTGTAATCCCATAAACAATAAACCTAATAGACTAAAGAATAGCAATGCTACAGAATATAATATCACAAAAGAAAAATGTTTTTTGCCATAAATGACTTAAGTGAACGCCAAAATTTCGTTATAAGCTCAAAAGCGGAGGAATTGTTAACATAAAAGCTTTGTCGTGTCAACTTGAAATCATCTGAAGTCCGGGGTCGATTGTGATGAACGGAAGTTATGCCAAGAATGAATATAACTTCCGCCATTGTAATCAAATATTGCACAGTATATTATAATAAAATAATTTGCATTAGATGTTATTAATTGTCATAGTTTACTGTAGCTTGCATTACATATAAGGTTTTCGGTCTCTAAATATTTCTTTTTTCATTGAAACTATTGGGTTTTTCGGAAAGTAACTTCGTTTTTTTTTGTGGAAATGAAAGACAGCTTTCGTATAGTAAACAAATACTTTATTAAATTATATATTGGCCGTTCTGGTCCAACACCTTTTGCCATCTTTCTGGTAGTAGCATAATTCCACGCTCATAAAATTTTTGGTCTTTGCTGGCAAAAAACTGATCGAGGTGGTTTTTGACCTCCTCATTTGAGGTGAAGGTTTTACCGTCTAAAAAATTTTGGAGTGACCGGAACAAATAATAATCTGATGGTGCCAGGTCTGGAGAATATATACAAACGCGGATTTAAGGGCGGTGGTATACGTTGCAGGAAATGTAGGATAGTGGATTCATGCCGAAAAGATACCACTAATTGAATTTGGAATTAAGGATAAGTGGAAAGAAGTTATATATGATAATGATATATTTGTTTGTGTGCTTTACTTGCGTTTTGTTTATAGGATAAATAACATATCGAACCGCAAAAGCAACCGCAGATGATTAAAATCGTCAAAAATGAAAGGAAAGAGAAAACTATTTTGATCGTTAGCAACTATGGTTACCGACAAAAATGTGTGAGAGTGTTAAGTGTGAAAATTTGGAAACCATGATTTCCACAAGCGAGATATCAAAAAAGAAGTGAATATCGAACCACGAATTGACTGCCTTCCACGACAATACGAATACCGTGTGTGCTTGCGTAAGCACAATTTTTAATTGGTGTTCGATTTCTTAAGTTTGAATCCGATATTTCGTGGAATTAGTTCAGTTTGAAAATATTAATGAGCAAAATCTTGTACACTTTTCTCATTATACCTTCCAATTAGTCTAGTTTTAGTGTCATTTAGAAACCCATTTCTAAACATTTACTTAGAACTTTTGGTTTGCGGTGATAGTAAAGACTAAAAATAATGAATCAAGGATCATTCGCGTATGCTTATGGTTAGGGAATATGGAATGGAATTAAATATACATACATACATACATATCGTCACGCCTGTCACCACAGATCTCCATCCGCTACGAGATTAGTTTCTACTCGTCCGCATGGGAATCACGTCACGGGTGACGAACCACGTCGCCATCATTTTTAACAAATTAGGTTTATTAAAATTCGTGATATTGAATCCCACGAACCGCAAGGGAGGATGGAGGTTCGCCCCAGCAAATCCCGCATGAGGTAAGACACTATAGTATCCAGGGAGCCCAATCCCGGGACGGCCCGCATTAAAGTATGTAGTTATTTGGTATTAGCTTTTCGGTAAATCCTTATTTATTTATTCAAAATTAGTGTAATTTATGATACATAGCAATGTAAGAAGCAACACATGTGAAGAAACCCTATAGATGCTGCTGGTAGCCGTGGAACCAACTACCCCCAACGACGTTTCTGAACCCATACGACATTAGAACCTTCAAAAAACTAGCCTACATATATTTAGCATATTTTTTATAGCATATAGCCTATAGCATTGCGGATGTCTATCGGTGGCGTTGGGTACTTTCCATCAAGTCACACCCCTGCTCGTTTGCCTTCCAATCCCATAAAAAAGATTTAATGATTCATCATGGAGTTTGAGCACATAGAGATGATTAGTGAAAGGCGACTGTTAATAGAAATTTACTTTGCGGATGTGGATGGAAGGGTCGATAGAGGAAGACCAAGAAGATTATACTTAGACCATTGCTGAAGTTCTTTAGAAAATTCAGGTCAAAAGTACCCTTAAACGACGAGCTTGAATAAAGAAAATGTTGAGTGTGTATGAAGCAAAGAAAGTGTGCCGAGATCGTAGCAGATGGAGGTCTGTCGACTCTGCCTACCCTTACGGGAAACAAGCGTGATGATATGTATGTACGTAAACCTCCAGCTATCTCTACACCTATAAGATAAAACATTATTACAAAGTAAGGATCACACATATCAGATCGGATGCGGTACATTTACGACAGCGATTAAATTTATTGCGGAGCTTTACTATCCTGTGTTACTATCTTAAACTGACAAATAGTGGCTATGAATTTTATGTCTTCGCCTTAGCTGGACAATAATAATGTGGGACATCTGTGCCAGAAATAAGTATGTTTATTATGTTATTTTTATATATTCACACCTATACCCCGCAGGGGTTGGCAGAGACCACAGAGCTCTGTCCGCTATATATATATATGTGTGTGACTTCTGTGTGGAGTAAAAGAAGATGGCGTGACAAACATTGAGAAAGGAATTAGATGGTTTGGGCACATAGAGAGAATGGATGAAAGACAACTGGCAAAAGAAATTTACGTTGCGAATGTGGATGGAAGGGTCGGTAGGGGAAGACCACGGAAAACATACCCTGACCAAATAGCTGAAGTTTTTAAGAAAGGCCAGGTCAAGAGTACCCTTAACTTGCATGAGGCAGGCTTGCATGAGAAGAGTAATGAGTGTGGAGGAAGCAAGGAATGTATGCCGATATCGTAGCAGATGGAGGTCTGTAGTCTCCATGTATGTATACACATACGTACATGTATAGATATACATGTATGCGTAGACATATAGTATATAATATATATATATATATATATATATATATATATATATATATATATATATATATATATATATATATATATATATATATATATATATATATATATATATACATATATAGATATATAATGATCGATCGAAGGTCTGTAGGTGAAGAGCACGGAAAACATACCTTGTCCTTATTGCTGAAGTTTATTAAGTTAGGTCAGGTTACCAGTACTTTTAATTTGCATTTTGCGGCTTGCATGAGAAGAGTAATGAGTGTCAACTTTCACTTTCATTATTGTTTATGTGGCGTCGAATTTCCTTCTTCTTTCAAGGTTTCTTCCTTTAATTTTTAACCTTTTGAAATTTGATTTACTTCCTACATAAATTCTTGCTGTATTAATATAGATACTTATGCTGTATTAATATAGATACTTAGATATATTCTTTCAAGGTTTCTTCGTTTAATTTTTAACCTTTTGAAATTTGATTTACTTCCTACATAAATTCTTGCGGTATTAATATAGATACTTATGCTGTATTAATATAGATACTTATGCTGTGTTAATATAGATACTTATGCTGTATTAATATAGATATATTCTTTCAAGGTTTCTTCGTTTAATTTCTAACCTTTTGAAATTTGATTTGCTTCCTACATAAATTCTTGCTGTATTAATATTGATTTATCTGAATCTATACACTTTTCCATCTTCATTTTAAAATATAGACCATATCAGCCTAGCAATTTCTAGATTAGCTTGAAGGTATATACAAAACCTCTAATGCAATATCTTGTTTTCAGATAAATAATTGTTTGAAATGCATTTTTTTTATGTGATAAAGGGCAAACGAGCAGGCGTGTCACCTGATGGAAAGCAATCAGCGCCGCCCATAGACATCCGCAGCGCCATAGGCAGAGCGGAAGCGTTGCCGACCTTTAAGGAAAGTGACATTATGGGTGTGGGAGGAGGAATGGTAGGGGGAACGGGAGTGGGAGGAGGAATGGGAGGGAGAACGGGAGTGGGAGGGTTTAGGGCCTCCGGAACTCAGACCACTCACCGGACGAAGCGCGGTAACTAAGCTACCACTCAGACGCCGGTTTTCTGCGCGAGTGTGGTACTTCCCCGGGCAAGCCGGCCCATTCATGCTACAGACAAATAATACGCCATTTTCGACAAAGTATTCGTCTGCAGCATGGCTCTACTACTTTGAAAATTATTTATGCCTGGATTTATATTGCCAGTCTACATGCAAACATGGAGACTATGGTCAACATCTTGCCGTGTGAACCTATGCCAAACAGTAGACTAAATTATTATAAGAAAAAAACCGAAAGAATTACCTGTAGGAAATACCTAATAATGAGTACCTTATAGCCTAAGGTTTTCATCAAATCCCAAAAGGAATAAAAAGTTGTATTTCAGTCAAGAGGAATTGTTTAGAATAATTCCCGCCGCCGAATTTCACAACCGCTCACCTCTCCGTAAAGAAAAATTTTATCCCCACCATCAAGGATGAGTGGCGCTTCTCTCGTAACTTCTTTCCACACACCACCACTCTGTGGAACCAGCTACCTTCGGCGGTCTTTCCGGACCAATACGACGTTGGCACCTTCAAAAAACAAGCCTATACATATGTACCTAAAAGGCCGGCAACGCTTTCGTGACTCCAGCAGTGTCGCGCTTGTCTATGGGCGGCTTTGATGCTTTCCATTAGGCGGCACGCTTGCGCGTTTGCCTTCCTATTCCATAAAATAGTCAAACTTTAGTTTTTAGGTACTTGAACGTTATTCATGTATCTTCATTTTATATTAAGTCACTGCATCCAAATTCTTTTTGCTATAATGTTATACTTAACTATTTGGCTGGCTTACACACAGGCTTGCACAGTAAGGTAAGGTAAGGTAAGGTGTGTTTTGACCTTCGATACAGAACACGCCACTGATCACGTTCTAGGCTTCTTGCCAGTTGGCATAAAACTTACGTCTTACTGTTCCAGCGATAACTGGGGCGACCGACCAGATTTTGACAGGATGGTATGCATAGGGTATGCCATACAAAGGTTGTGGTGGTGGCAGACTTAGATTTTCAACCTTAACATTCGCTTTTTAACAAGGATTATTCAACCTATAACCCTAATATAAATATGGTTAGATAAACCTTGTTTATCCGATCATGTATCTTTCAGCAATGCGATTTGCACTCATCTTGTCTAGGTGCCCGACCCAACTAAGTCTATTCGCCTTTGTTTCTCATTTCAGTATTCCATCTGGTATCCAACTTACGTCGAGGATATTTCGTTTTTTATTTTAGCAGATCAAGCAAACGAAAATGCAGGTTTTTTCTCATTCTTTTTATTTTTTTTATGGAATAGAAAGGCAAACGAGCAGGCGTGTCACTTGATGGAAAGCAATCATCGTCGCACATGAAAATCCGCAGTGCAGAAGTGTTGCCGGCCTTTAAGACGCCGGTTTTTCGTGGGATTGTGGTACTTCCCCGGGCGAGCTCGCCCATTCATGCCACAAACATATAATATACCATTCTTGAAAAAGTATTCGTCTGCAGCGTGGCCCTACCACTCAATTTATGATATTTAAAATTAAAATAACGAAACAATGTAACTAAAAAATATTGTTACAAATTTGAAATATGAACACGCGTTAGTTACGCCACGAACAATAAAAATTCATTGCGAGCGAACAAAACACGAAATTCGAAGCAAAACATTGTTTCACGTGTATTTATGTTTGCGAATCGTTGTAGCAATCTGTGAGTCAAATGCGCTGCGCTTATTTACATATTTTCACTGTGAGAAATAAATAAAAATAATAAAAGGCTACACGCATAGTTCCACGCTAGAATTCTGGTGTGCTATGTAGCTAAGCTGACGACCAATTGGCTATGTGGACAGTTAGACCTTTTACTTAGCTAAGATCCGCGACAAGCAAATAAAAACAGAAAAATTTTAATGTGTGTTTTTCTAATAGATGAAGTGGATTTACGGAAGACTCTACGGAGGACTTAACGATTGTCTTGCGTAGAGTCCACTTTACCTGATGATGTCTCGTGTTGAGGCGAAACACGTGTCGTTTGCAAGGTGGAAAAGTGGTAGTTTGTGTTTGGTGTTTTGGATAGTGGTTGGGAGGTGGATAGTTGCTGACAGCCGTTTTTCGATAAGATTCAGTTTATGTTCCCCGTAAATCCACATCATCCAGTAGAAAAACACACAGTATTAATTTTCTGCTTTTGTTTACTTATCGCGGATCTTATCGCGGATTATTGTTTTTGTGGCGTCGAATTTCTTTTTTCTTTCAAAGTTTATTTCTTTCATTTTTAACTCACATATTAGCCTACAGATATTTATTCCCAGTCTGGTAACCCCATTAATCCGCATTGGACAAACAATCAATCAATCTACAGCCTGCAGCAGTCCACTGCTAGACATAGGCCTCACCCAAGAAGCGCCACCTAGCCCAATCTTCGGCTTCATGCATCCAGTTTCTGCCGGCCACCCTGCGCAGATAATCTCACCATCTAGCCGGGGGGCGCGCCACACTACGTTTGTCGAGTCACGGTCTCCACTCCAGCACTCGTTTGCTCCAACGATTGTCGGTTCTTCAACAAACGTAACGAGCCCATTGTCACTTTAGTTTGCTAATTCGAAAGACTATTGGACAAAGGTTGAGCCCAGCAATTAGACGTACATATCTAGTTGGAGTAGACGAGTACTGGAGTGGAGATTCGAGTTACGGCCAAACGTAGTGTGGAACGCTTCCCTGCTAGATGGAGCGACGATCTGCGCAAGGCGGCTGACGAGATCCGTGTAGCCGATTAGCCAAAGATCGGGCTAGGTGGCGCGCCTTAGGTGAGGTCTATGTAAGTGAACTTGTTATAACCTGTATAAAAATTGTTTATGTCCAAAGCATTAATATTTTTTTTAATCTGTTGCGAACCAACAACGTGTTTCAATAAAACTGCTGTAGTCTAATATTAATATTGATATAGGCTTCGAAGTAGCTAAGTAAATCATTAAATCGTTCAGTTTATTTAAAAAATTCAGTTACATTTCATGTTTTTTTATCTGTGAACGCTAAAAAACGATTTTTTCCCACTTCTACACTATTGATGACATCTAACCGATAATCACAAAGAGTATTCAAATGAATACTTTGTATTTACCTCAAACAATACCTTTATACTTAAGTAAGAATGATTTAACAATACTTTTTCAAAGTATGAAACAAAATCAGTTTGGTATTGTTCCTATAAAGTTTACTTATTGATTTACGAATTTTGATAAGCGAGCCGACGGTATACAAACTGCGTAGTTATACGATCGCCTGTTTATTCCTTTAGTGTGGTTGCTACGCTGAATTATTTCAACGCGTAGGCAGATCGTTGATAGAGGCCTGGATTACTATGACGTGCCAGCCGTACTTCTTACGGCGACACCCGAGATCTTTTGGGGGGTTTTTCTAATAAAAATCTTCAAAACGATATTAATTTATTCTTTTTGTTTTCAAATCATATGTACGTTTATATCGTATTCATATATATTCTTTATTATATTTGATTAACACTTTTCAATTTACATTTTATATATGTGCCGGACGGGTGACATGTCTATATAAAAGACGTCAATTGAACTAATATTTTGTTTTAATAGAAAACAATTTATTTCTTTTTTATATCAAACTTTTAATGCGACGGCGAAAACGAATTTAAAAAGAAATACTATAATATAAAAAATTTTATTGTATTAGTGATACATTTATTAATGTATTACTCACGATTCATGTCTAAAATTACTTCAGTTTTCAGATTCATATAAAAAAATTGACTCCTTATAGTATCAAATTATAATTAAACATCGAATTTTTAAAGTCAAAGTTCGACAACTTTTTACGTCCTATTCAAAAGGATGAGAGTAGATACTTGCTGCAAGGTAGGTATTTTATTTTTAACATTTTTTGGGTTTATAGGCAGATATTTATATATTTGTATGTATATACGTATAATATATATAGATATATATGTGGTTAAATTTATATAAGTAGTGTTATAGTTTATTTTATTATATAAGCTGCACCAGCTCCAAATCGATTTTGTCAGTTTCACCCGCAGGTTGACTCGTAGTATATGCCCAATGACATTAAGTCCGCCTGTTGTGAACTTTATGCAAAAAAGTTTAAATATATAAATAAAAAACAAATAATTTAGCCGCATTTCTCTGCCATTGATGTCTCCATATAGGCTTTGGGTGGAACCGACGTCACGGCCTTTTCACATTGTCACACGTCCAAATAACCCCATCCTACTTTGTTACTCTTTCACGAAAAAAACTACTGGACGGATTTGGATGAAACTTTACAGTTATATAGGTTATACATCGGAATAACATATAGGCTACAATTTGTAATGATTTTATGTAATTTTGGTCGTAATATAACGATACATATCAATTAAGTCGGAAAAAATCTGGCCTTTGTGAGCTGTTTTGGCGTACGCTGCCTAAACCATTGGAGTTACACAAAGATAATGTACCGTAGGATTGTTTGTCTTGAATAGTTCTAAATAAAAGTCCGCGACAGCATATATCTACCTTTTTTCCACGCGACCAAATTCCACGCAAGTGAAGCCGCGGGCAAAAGCTAGTTTATTTATAATTAAATTACACCCTCTCACGTTGTCGACTAATGAATTACTTTCATGCCTTTTAATTCTAAATTCCTTTACACTTAAAGTCAACAAAAATGTTTCATGAGTATTTTTTTATTTAATGTCGTATATATTAAATAAACAAAATACTCATTCATTAAAAGTTTATCTTCCCAACATACGATATACTAAAACATTTTTACTAAATAAATTAGATTTTATGAATTTTGTTATAAAAAAGACCAAACAAATCTTTTTTATAACAAGTAAACGGGTTAAGATTGAGTTTAAATCTAATACAGAAAACAAGCAAGTCAATAGCTCAAAGTCGTACAGAAAGCTATAGAGAGGGCTGGCTATACGTGGAATTTATCTATTGGATTTATCTAAGAGAAAGAAAAGATAACAAAATTGAATTTTTTACGGGATCTGTTCTGTTAAGATCTCAATTTTTCTAGAATTAGATTTTTTTATGGGATAGGAAGGCAAACGAGCAGGCGTGTCACCTGATGGAAAGCAATCAACGCCACCCATAGACATCCAGATCCAGATAGACAGTACAGAAGCGTTGCCGACCTTGAAAGTGTCATTATGGAAATGAGAGGGGGAGAGGGGAGGTTGTTGGGCCTCCGAAACTCAGCCGCTCACCGTACGAAGCGCGGTAGCTAAGCTACCAGACGCCGGTTTTCTGCGGGATTGTGGTACTTCCCCGGGCGAGCCGGCCCATTCATGCTACAGACAAATATTATGCCATTCTTGACAAAGTATTCGTCTGCAGCGTGGCTCTACCACTATCAAAACTTTAACTTTCAATGATAAACAGTTTATAAATATGTATTTTGTTACATTGCCAACGATATATAATACGTTGCAGTACTGAACAGAAAGGTTGGCGTCGATTCAAATAAAGGAATTTTTTTAAAGGAACACCAATTTTTCAGAAATTTAAATTTATTTATTTCTGTCAGTAGACAAGATTTTTGGAACAAAGTCATATTTGCGACATTGATTTACTGAGTTAAACTTTTGTACGGATGGTTTAATCCCGCAATACTGTTCCAAGAAATCCACACACACACACAGTTTCAACAAAATTTACTTTTGGCAACTACTTTCATACGCGGCGCATTCTACTGATAAACGAATAAAGACATTGTGATAGACACACTCCATTTTTTCTCGCGTCAATACCGCGAATTATGTTCGTAAAACGTAGAATGCTATTGTTATGGTTGTGAATATGGTGGTGAGATGCATACGAAAGGCTGTTTAACCTAATAGACTTTGTATTTTGACATACGTAAAGTTATGAACAAAGACATAAAAATAGGAAAAAATTGTTCGGATAATACGGAAGTTGACTGTATATGTCCCCCAGATTGCTATTACTGCTGTGAGGTTTTTAAAAACTTAGTATAATCATTGTTTATTGTCGAGTGATAACCTGACTCCAAACGTGCGTACGTAGAATGCTATTGTTACGATTGTGAATATGGTGGTGAGATGCATACGAAAGGCTGTTTAACCTAATAGACTTTATGTTTAGACGGACGTAAAGTTATGGATAAAGAAAT
The DNA here is from genome assembly GCA_031353405.1 of Baronia brevicornis. Taxonomy (NCBI): domain Eukaryota; kingdom Metazoa; phylum Arthropoda; class Insecta; order Lepidoptera; family Papilionidae; genus Baronia; species Baronia brevicornis. Next base: position 41,472 of record JASFAT010002059.1, on the reverse strand, counting down.
AAAAATCGGAAGAATTTTTTCGGATAATACGGATTACGGATAAACACGATTCGGATAAATGAAAGTTGACGATATATATGGACAGTCAAAAGTTTTACTTAGCTAAGATCCGCGACAAGAAAAACAATAACAGAAAATTAATAATGTGTGTTTTTCTGTTGGGTTAAGTGGATTTATTTGGAACTTAAACCAAAAACTTACCGAAAATCGGCCATCAATTCTCCACCCACCAACCACTATACACAACACCAAACACACATTATCACTTTTCCATCTTGTAAACGACACGCGTTTCGCCCCAACACGAGGCATCTTCAGGTATAGTAGACTCTACGGAAGACAACCGAAAAGTGAAAACACTTTTTCTTTTACGGATTTATTTGGAACCTAAACCAAAAAGGTTTAGGTTCCAAATAAATCCGCTTAACGCAACAGAAAAACACACATTATTAATTTTCTGTTATGCTTGTCGCGGATCTTAGCTAAGTAAAACTTTTGACTGTCCATATAGTGATGGATTTCCGCAAAGTAACGCCTGACTCCATTAATAATCTTGACGATGTATATCCACCAGATTGCTATTACCGCTGTGAGGTTATTAAAAACTTAGTAACATCATTGTTTAGTGTCAGCTGATAACCTGACCTCATTTGATGGAATAAGGGCTATTATAATAATGTATATAATAATAAATGTAATTGTTTATATTAAAAGTTTACCGAAATCTATAAAAGTTTATGGTATATCTTGGTTTTTAACATTATCACACCAGTATCCTTCGTTTTTTTATTTATTTAATACAACATCCACAGCATATCATATGCTAATATATACAAATTAAGAATACTTCTGGAGCAAATTATAAATTTACATTTTAATTATATTAACTTATTTTAACGTCGTCGTCTGTCGGAGATCCGACGATCGTTGGAGCAGACGAGTGCTGGAGTGGAGACCGCGTCTCGGTAAACGTAGTGTGGGACGCCCCCCGGCTAGATGGTGCGACGATCTGCGCAGGGCGGCTGGCAGAAACTGGATGCGTGTAGCCGAAGATCGGGCTAGGTGGCGCTCCATGGGGGAGGCCTATGTCCAGCAGTGGACTGCCGCAGGCTGCTGATGATGATGAACTTATTTTAAAAATATATGTACATACACTACAAATCAAGAGCATTTTATAGCAGCTACCTTCAGCGGTGTTTTCGAAACGAAATAACATTGGAACCTTCAAAAAAGGTCTAGGTTTTAAAGGCCAACAACGCTTCTTCAGTAGTTATAGCACTGCGGATGTCTATGGGTGGCGTTGATTGCTTTCCATCACGTGATACGCCTGCTCGTCTGGCTTTCTATACTATAAAAAAAGATGTGCCTTTACTTTATATTTTAATATAATATACACAGCAATAAAAATGCAAAAAAATAAAATATAATAATGTGAAGAACATAAATAAAAAAGAAAATATGCTTTTGCAATGAAATAGTTTCAGATTGGACATATAACGCACGCTATTTGGATATTTATCTTTTGAATTTATAATAAATAACAAAACCACCATATATCTTTATCTTTTTATCATTTCAGCGCTTTGAATTCGTTATTGATAAAGGTAGATATTGTTTTATTTCTAGAACGCTCTAGAATCGAATTCGATAAGATTCTAATATTTCGTTACATAAGTGTGCAGGGACTCGAGTGTCCTTTATCGATAGTCCTCCATTCTTCACATGTCACAACCCTAAGCTCAACTGAATTGGAGATAAATAAGGGTGCAGGTTGAAATTGGGTTCGCAGACAAAGAAATGATTGACATTTTTCAAGTATATTAGCCTAAGCGAATCCAATATTTTATGCGAAAGTAAATATCGATTGAGAACCTAATTGACTCTGTGGCGAAATTACTGCCACGTCGAGATAAATATCGACGCAAAAAATGTAGTAAAAAGCAAAATGAAACAATGTTTTCTGATCACTCAAAAACAGTCAGTTTCTACGCCATACAAAATTTTCTATTGGACGTAGAGCTCTACGTCATTCAACGTCGTATTTATTTCTATTTCAAATATGCAGTAAAAAGTTTATATTGCATATTTGGATTAGAAAAAAATACTGGTACACGCTTGTATGAAAGAAGTGATGAGTGTAGATGAAGCAAAGAAAGTGTGCCCAGATCGTAGCAGATGGAGATCTGTGGTCTCTGCCTACCCCTACGGGAAACAGACATTTTTTTTTTATATATTCACGACTATCCCCCGCAGAGACCACAGAGCTCCATCCGCTGCCATTCATCGCAGCGAAACGGCTCGTCATTGGTCGCTTTTCGCCCTCGTGAGAATCAGGACGTGACGGGTGGCGAACCACGTCGCCGTCATTTTCGACAAATTAGGTATATTAAATTCGTCTTTAGTGAATCCTACGAGCCGCAACGGAGGATGGAGGTCAGCCCCAGCAGAGCCCTGCATGGCTGAGGTAAGGCACCATAGTCCCCGGGGGAGCCCGACCCCGAGACGATCGGCACGCTTACGACTAGGCTCGCCCCTAGCCACGCATCCATTGGCACGGCAGACCGTGGATTGGCGGAGAGGAAGGGAAAGGATAGAAAAGAAAGAAAGGGGCAGGAAAGGAAATGGGGAGGTTGCCAGACTCGGAATAAACGTTTAAAAATCCATATAAATATTTATTCCGATTGACTCCGTGGGCGGAGGGCCGCGCCACTGAGCCAATCGGTCGGCCTCACACACAAGACATAATGATGTGTATGTATGTATCTTATATTATTTTTTATATGCTGTGTAATTCTATTTTGGCCAAAATTTATTACAAATATCTATTAACCTTTAGTTTACTAAGAAAGCCGTTGGATTAGTTAATAAATAAATAAAGATAAAGTTGATTATTTCGCATCCATTATAATAATGCCGTCTTATTATCTTTAGTCCCAAACTCAAACAATATCTCAGTTACGAAGTAGTATGCCGTGCTGATGGATGAATGTTATCGTTTGTTTAGGCCAGCCTTGCCGGGTTCTGTTTATGTAGGAAGACTGCTAAAACACGAGTATAATTTTAATATATTTTGACTGTTAACTATTTAGTTTGGGTCACAATTATTAAAATTAATAATAATAAAGATAAATAGAATACATAGACCTCGTGCATGAGATTTCCGCCATGTGGCACGTTGATTCAACTGTCATTGTATCCATAGTGGTCTCTGTGAATGGACTTCTCGGTAAAAGTTTGGACGCCCATCTCTCCAAATTAGGTTTAAGTAAGTGGGTTAAATTCAAAATTCAAAAAGCAACCATCTTGTGCACGGCTAGGATCGTGAGAAGGTTCCTTTCGTTGGATGCATAATCCTTCGTGTGCTTGGTTTATTCCGCCACGAAGGATTAATAACCCTAGTAATAATATTAATTTTATAGAGATTTTTTTTATATTAATAATATTGTTATTAAGAGAAAAATATGTAAATAAAGGATATAATAATCTTTATTTCAGACAATTTTTGTTTGGTCCATACATTTTAACATTTTTACATTTGTGTTAGTAATTATGTACACCTTAAAAAATTATGTTTGTAAATCATTTACATTGAAGCCGATTTAGCTGTGTCATAAGGCGCGAGTTGATTCTAGCAACAACGGTTTTCATTATAGAATTGGAGCTATCCCGTGTGCTGTGAAGCAACGAGGCTGTTCGTTTTTGCAGAATCGCCCAAAAGCCATCGGTGCGGGCTTTAACGAACATACCTGATGCACTGCAGAAACGGGGCAGCCCCAACAATATTCTGAAACCGTTGAAATATTGGACCCGCAGGGCGTTGATGATTCGCCGCGTGTAAACATACCACAAGCTGCACGTGTAGAAGGCTTGGCAGTACGCTTGAAACGAAGTTATTTTAGCTTTTTGCAACGTGCAAACCTGCGTGCCAGCATATTACGTCTTATTGCTAACGCCCTCCGTTCCCTTTCGATGTCAGCATGATCAGTAAGGTCATCTGTTACATAGTGCCCCAGATATTAATTATGTAACGATGATTTTAATATCGAAGAATTGAAAAAATTCCTGCCGCTGAATTCACACCTACACACACAATGGACAATACATGATCCTGGACCGTACGTTTTTGGAACAAGCTTCTTTCCCACGTACTACAAGAAACAAACAGTGTGGGCTTGTTTCTTACAGTTTCGATAAGGCATGCAATGTTTCTGCCAATATGTTTTTTCTGCCAAAAATGCCAATAGTGTTACAGGTATATATTAATTTGTTGACGGAGTGTGTTACTCTCCTGATCGGAGTGATCTACGCGTACCATTCCCCGTGCTGCGATTAGGGTCCGTCCTTCTGAAGTTGAGGCTTCACAAATATAACAAAAAATCTTCCAACACAATCACTTCATTAGTGATGACTAACACATATATCATTTTTTAACGGATAATATTACTTATGTGCGCATGGAAGGGCAAGATGTTCTATTCTGTTCTCTATGTTCTAGAGTAATGAGGAAAAACAATTATTTCTTTTTTCAAATTTTAAAATTACAAACGTTAAGAAAAAAGTTTATCAAAAAACATTTTATGTATTTAAATAAAAAGGTTTTTTTTAATTTAAATACAGTAGCCAATGTATCATTACGATACCTTAAAGGCCGACAACGATACCGTAATACCTATGATATTACGAACGTCTATGAGCGGCATTGATTGATTGCTTTCCATCAGGCGACACGCTTGCTCGTTTGCCCTTGTATCCCTTTAAATTTAAATAATAAAGATATATTAGTAAAGTTAAATAATGTTTGAGAATACTATATTTATTTTTGTATAGAGTTACTTATTTAATTTTGCGAGTGACGACAGGTGAAATAAAAAATAGGGTTATATATATAGTGATTTATAGTGACTTATTTTATGAGATCACCCTTAGGGATAAAATAAGTAGGGCTGCTAATGGGATACCTCAAATTAATATTTATTGTAATAAAATATCCTATAGTATTACATTGATTATTATTGAAATAAGACCTCCAATCCGAATCCACTTCCTATCCGAATCCGCTGATGGTACAATCGATTAATTATTCATCGGATTTAATCGCGCCCCCGAAAAGATGATGCCCGCGGACTAACATGATCCGGACGACGAAACAGCGTCATTCGGATCCACCCACGACACCAACACGCACACGCACCCCGGCTCTAGCCTAGCACGTAGAGGAGGGAACACTTCTACACCGGCCGCTTACACGAGATTCTCTCACGTACCCAGTCGGTTCTCATCCCCTACACCTAAGGGCCTAGGGGAATAATAGGGACTACAGTTACTTCGGTCCAATCCGCATACACGTTTAACGTAGCGTCATGACGAAATAAATATCGTGTTATAACACAGACGTGGACCTCCGACACGGCGTCGAGCCAACGGAATCTGCGAAATGCTCAAAATCCCAAATATATTTTATTTGCCCACGGACTCCGAGCCCGGAGGCCCAGTATTCGAAATAACCAATAGGCTACAAGCATTAACATCTTCGAAGCAAATGAAATAAGAAATACTGATGAAAAAATATATTAACCAGAGTTGTTTACTATATTTTAAAAAACATTATAATCTTTTATTTTATTGTAAAAGTCAAATATTTTTACGTAATAATGTTAGCAAATGAAATCTTAATTCATTTTTCTGAAATCTATATAATCCTATGATTACAGCAGGCGTTTAATTATTCTAATAAAAATTGAGCCTCACCGACAAATATTTGAAACATGGATGTATATATAGATCGATAATTAAAACATTATTAGTGGGCGATAAAAACTTAAAAAGTGGCTGTAAAATCAGAAACAAGCACTTTTTTAATTATAAATATACTTACCAATATACATATAACTTTTAAAATGTTCAAGTTATGTTATACTATAATTTAAAAACCTTTTTCGTCAAAATAAAATTATATCTATATGATGTTTTGACAACCCTACTGTAGAGGTCAATGTTCTCGGGTCTCGTAATTCACACGTACTTTCACGCGTTCAACAAACGTTTGCGACGAAAATTGCTTTAGTAACAAAGTCAATATAGTTCGACTGTGTCTGTTCTTTTATTTTTATTTTTGAAGTGACATGCAAAAGCTTGTTACGTTTGCCAACTGTTTTGCAGTAAGGACGCTCCCGAATCAGGAATTTTAACGGTTATAGATCAGATAAGCTGTTGTCCATCGACTATATGTAAATATAATATTAAACTCATATATACATTATAGACGACCAATTGGCTCAGTAGAGGGGCCATCCGCCCGCGGAGTCAATGGTCGCGAGTATTTATTCCAAGTCTGATAACCCCGCCAATCCACATTGGACAAGCGTGGTGGGTTAACGTCCATTCATCAAGAAATGGAGAGGCCCGTGCTCAGCAGTGGGGCATATATGGGCTGTTAAAAAAAAGTATATACATTATATTCAGTGCCAGCGTTAGGATCAGTTACACCCTGGGCAAAATTATTCTGGCGCCCACTTAATGAAATCAAAATCGAATGTTAATTTTTACATGAAGCAATATTTTTTTATGGGATAAGAGGGCAAACGAGCAACCCTAATGGAAAGTAATCAACGCCGCCCATAAAAAACCGCGACACCGCAGGAGTCGCGGAAGCGTTGCCGGTCTTTTAAGTATGTATAGGCTTGTTTTTTGAAGGTTCCAATGAATATGAACCCATATTTAGAATTACATCTATCGGCGAGATCGCGCCCTGCCTTAACACAGAAGGTTAAGCTATCGTCACCATCCACCACGCGTGTCCGTTTGGCGGTGGAAGCATCCCCCCCCCCAACTTGGGCGTAATGGGCCATCGCCCGATCACCCCCCCTCCTCAACAAGCCGGTATTGATTATACTAAGAGAAATATGAAGTTTTTCTTCTTCGCATTATAGCAAGTATATCGCTTGGTAGAAAGCTTATTGCTTTCCATGGAGATTTGCAACACCAAAATCATTCCAGAAGCGTTGTCTACCTTGAAAAAAATCATAAGAATAAACATGGGTATTCTCAACAATCAGATAACTTTGGTTATCAGTGATAATGTCTTTGGATGTCTCCCTCTGGTTAATCCTTCATGTCGGAAGATCGCGATCACCCAGAGGTTCATTAGACTCTACCATTTATTACGATCGGCAGTCCTTCGGACCACTTCAGCAGAGGAGCCCGCCACTGAGCCAATTGGTCGTCGTCGAAAATGATTGTTTTTGAATAATCAGATACAATTTTTTCAGAAATCTTAAAAGTTTATTGGTTCTGATAGTAAGTTGTCGGTTTGCGTTTACTTTGTTTTCGCTTTTTAGCGTCGATTATTCCACACCTCACCATAATTTGGTAGCTACTATGCTATACTATATATACTAAATGTACAAAACGAGAACTTTAGTTGATTAATGGAGTCAGGTGTTACTTTGCAGAAATCCATCACTTTGTGGACAGTCAAAAGTTTTACTTAGCTAAGATCCGCGACAAGCAAACAATAACAAAACATTAATAGTGGACGCCCGATTGGCTCAGTGGCGGGGCCCTCCGCCCACGGAGTCAATGGTCGCGGGTTCGATTCCCGCATCGAAATAAATATTTATATGGATTTATAAATGTTTATTCCGAGTCTGGTAACCCCCCCAATCCGCATTTTCTTTCCTACCCCTTCCTTTCCTCTCTATCCTTTCCTTTCCTCTCCGCCAATCCACGGTCTGCCGTGCCAATGGATGAGTGGCTAGGGGCGAGCCTAGTCGCAAGCGTGCTGATCGTCCCGGGATCGGGCTCCCCCGGGGACTATGGTGCCTTACCTCAGCATGCAGGGCTCTGCTGGGGCTGACCTCCATCCTCCCTTGCGGCTCGTGGGATTCACTAAGACGAATTTAATATACCTAATTTGTCGAAAATAACGGCGACGTGGTTCGCCACCCGTCACGTCTTGATTCACACGAGGGCGAAAAGCGACCAATGACGAGCCGTTTCGCTGCGATGAATGGCAGCGGATGGAGCTCTGTGGTCTCTGCCAATACCTGCGGGGGGATAGGCGTGTGAATATATATATATAATAGTGTGTGTTTTCCTGCTGGATGAAGTGGCTGGATTAGACAAGTCTTCCGTAGAGTCTACTATACCTGAAGATGCCTCGTGTTGGGGCGAAACACGTGTCGTTTACACGGTAGAAAAGTGATAGTGTATGTTTGGTGTTGTGTATATTGGTTGATGGGTGGAGAGTTGCTGGGTGTTTTTCGGTAATTTTTGGTTTAAGTTCCAAATAAATCCACTTCATCCAGCAGGAAAACACACATTATTAATTTTCTGTTATTGTTTGCTTGTCGCGGATATTAGCTAAGTAAAACTTTTGACTTTCCACATAGAGAATTATAGTAAGATCCAAACCTTGTTAGTCTTTCTTTAAATATGTGCATAGTGAGATTATTTTACCATTTGAGGTGCACTGCTAATCTCATAATCACACCAAATAGCTATTTCGTTCAACTTATAGCTCTTAATTTGTAAAGTTTTAAACTTTCTGAAGTCACGTATAAAATTCGAAAACAACTTCGTGCCAAAGATTAAGAGCTAAGTTCGTACTGCTTGAGATAGAGTTTTACTTTACTAAGTTGACTGCGGATAGTTTTACTTTAAATTACCTTTTAGGGATACAATTTATGTTTCTTTTTTGAAGTGGATGCAGAAAAATCGTTAATTCTCCTTTTTTATGGGATAGAAGGGCAAACGAACAAGTGTGTCGCTTGATGGAAAGCAATCAACGAGATCATTTTTCTTACATTCTCTATATGTCTTACTCCTCATTTTTGGGGGACCAAACATTTCATTTTTTAAGGGATAGGAAGACAAACGAGCAGGCGTGTCACCTGATGGAAAGCAATCAACGCCGCCCATAGACATCTACAGCGCCATAGGCAGTGCGGAAGCGTTGCCGACCTTTAAGGTGTGTTATTATGGGAGTAAGAGTGGGTGGGGGAGGGTTTTGGGCCTCCGGAACTCAGCCGCTCACCGTACGAAGCGTGTTAGCTAAGCTACCACTCAGACGCCGGTTTTCTGCGGGAGTGTGGTACTTACTCGGGCGAGCCGGCCGATTCATGCTACAGACAAATATTATGCCATTCTTGACAAAGTATTCGTCTGCAGCGTGGCTCTACCAGTATAAAAATTCATTTACACGCCACCTCAAAATAAATACCTGTAAGTCAATTATAATATGTATATCCATTTCCATTATCCCGAAGCGGTGACAATTGAATCTGGAAGTCGAAGTTTCGTCACTGAGTTAAATACGTCATTACTAATTGCAATTATTTAATATGAATATCAGGATTTAAAAATATTTTTACAAATATTTAAGTCAGTGTCATTATAAACGTTCTTCTGTATATAGAGAAATATTACATTACATTTATATATCACTTTTTACTTTACACTATATATTTATCTATTATATACATTTGATCGACTCTTTAAAGCAAAAAAGTCTTGAATATTATAAATATTGGCATCTATTAGCCATTTATGTAATATTTTTTTAAATAAAGTTGCGTTCAATTCTTTTAATTCATGAGGTATATGTAAACGCGTATACACATGAACAGGCAACTATTTATATATATATTTGCTGAGTGTGGGGTGATCATCCAACACTAATCTTCGAGGATCACGCCGTGAAAGACCAGCGTTATATTATTATTAAATTGTTATTAAATTAAAGGTACCAACGCCAACGTAACCATAAAATACCAACGTAATAAAGGTATCAACGCAAAAAAGTGAAAACTTAGTAAACCGTAAAATTCAAACTTAGATATATTCTTTATTGTACATCAAAAACAATGTTATACAATTATTGATTGTAATATTTATATACAAAGGGCGGTTTTATAGCGTATAGCGATTTCTTCCAGACAACCGTAAGATGGACACAGTGTTAATAAGATAATTTGATGTATGTTGATGATACATTATCGACAGGATGATAAATAAAAAATAATAATACACAAAGATAATAGCTATAAGCAAATATATAAGTATATATAAATATGATTTAACCTTAAATAATTAACGAATAAATAATAAGATACGTGATAAATTATAAACATAGATAAATAGGTCGAGCCTAGTCGAAAGCGTGCCGACCGTCCCGGGATCGGGCTCCCCCGGGTACTATGGTGCCTTACCTCAGCATGCTCTGCTGGGGCTGACCTCCATCCTCCCTTGCGGCTCGTGGGAATTACTAAGACGAATTTAATATACCTAATTTGTTGAAAAATGACGGCGACGTGGTTCGCCACCCGTCACGTCCAGATTATCACGAGAGCGAAAATGGTATGAATGGTAGCGGATGGAGCTCTGTGGTCTCTACCAACCCCTGCGGGGGATAGGCGTGAATATATAAATAAAAAAATAGATAGTGATTTTTAAGAAGCTTTTTTAAAATCGGGAAATACTTCACTTGTCTCACCTCCAGCAGCAAAAAATTCCATGACAACAAAAAGCAAATATACTGTACTTACATACATACATACATATACATAAATACACACATAAATAAAGGTTAACCGTAAATAATAAACGAATACATAAAAAGATACAAAAATTTAAGTGCTCATTTAAACAATAAGGATTCTCTTAAACATGAAATATAAGAAAATTCCCTGATTTCTGAAGTCGGTTAATATATTCTAGCTCATCAAAATCACTCTTGCCTTTTAAATATTCATATCCTTTGTTGCAAACCTGGCCTTTGCTCTTAAAGTTCTTTGACAAAAATTCAGTGCGAATGAGAGTGCTTTCACGAGTTTTCACCTGGCGACTTTTACACAAAACAACCTAATTAAAAAAAAATTTACATCCATTTGAGACTAGATATTAAAATCTATGACAATTAATACGCTATTTCATCACTTTTTATGGGATAGGAGGGCAAACGAGCAAGCGTGTCGCCTGATGGAAAGCAATCAATACCGCCCATAGACAACAGCAGGAGTCAGGAAGCGTTGCCGGCCTTTTAGATATGTGTAGGCTTGTTTTTTGAAGGTGCCAATGTAGTAATGGTTTGGAAACACCGCCGAAGGTATCTGGTTCCACAGAGTGGTGGAGCGTAGAAAGAGGTTTCGAGAGAAACACAACGTAGTGGATCACCACTCATCCAGATGGTGGGGATAAAACTTATCTTTACGGCGAGTTGTGTGATTGTGAAATTCGGCGGCAGGAATTATTCCAAACAATTCCTCGGAGCACTCTCCATGATAAAAGCGGCAAAAAAATTTAGAGATGAGGTATCCCTCCGCAGCGCTAGATATTTGTACATATTGATTGTAATATTTTGGGAAAAAAGAAATATGCCGGAAAACCATCAACGCACTTCGAATCAAATCAAATCAAACCTAAGTTCAATGGGTTAGCTAGACATGACACGTCTGTTAGAGAACCGACAAGGTGTATAATAATAAATAAATGACCAGCAATATAAATTTTTATTTTTTTATTTTATTTTTATTTTTATTATAAAAGGTACAGTTACAGACTACAGATTAAAGAAAATATAAGGTCACAAACATGCAAAAGAATTTATTTAAGGTAAATCTGAAGTCCAGTTACAACTATACACAACAACTAAAATTAATATTTAACAATAACAATATGAGGGATTTATGATTTCATTTGTATATATAATTAGGTAGACAAACACTAAAAGAAGAAACAAAAATTAAATAAGTATGTAACACCAAAGAGATAAGTTTTAAAAGAATTTAAACTAATATTAAAAATATCTGTGTGAGCACATATACAATTATAGCTTCTACACATTCTGCTTATCGGTGTGCAAATGATGATTCTGCTTACCATAATTTCTTGGAATGAAAAAATCTAACGGAAACCCAGAAATATTGAAAACGCTCTTTGAGTTTGAAAATCGAAGTTGCAATGGGCTGGCTAGACTACACACATCAGAGAACCGACAGCCGTTGGAGTAGGCGAGTGCTGTAGTGCCGCGTCTCAGCTAATGTATAGGCAAATTTCTTCTGCTGGTGTGCCAGTTCGTAATGATTTTAGATTGTAGTATAAAATCAGCAATTCTTTCGACATGTTCTACCTATGTAGGTTATACATATACATATGTATTTATTACGTTGCGGGAATCAAAACTACGACCCTTGGCTTCGAAAACTTAGTGGCTAAACTAAGCCAACTAAGTTGTTACAAATTTAGTCTATAAGTAGCTTTATTTAAACAGCTGTTACAATAGTTTAGTAATACATAAGAGAGTAACTTGAACTGAGAAAAATAATCTTTTTCCTCTTATATGATTTATCGTCTATCAAATATTTACTTCACAGCGCAAATACAGTTTATTTTTGTTCAATAGAAATAGGAAGAGACAGCTGCGGGAAATGGCGGTGAGTTCCTCATATTTATTGCCTTCCATTACTGAATGTTTCAATGTATTCGTATTACTAAGTTTGAAGAGCACAAAATGTTGCATTTATGTTTTTTTTTCTTTCATGGCAATTAATTATAATTATTATGCCAGTATCAAGTGAAATACAATAATATCAAATCTTTGAAAGAAATATTTATATAAATATAATTCAGTAATATAATAATTGTAACTCAGCTTGTCACGTTACCTCTTGATAAAATGGTGGTCTTTCTACCAAAACCTTCTGTGTACTTTTAAAGTCAAATGAAGTACTTTTACAGTACTTTTAAAGTAATTAAATTATAATTTATTTCATATCACTTCACTTATACACCTTAATGGAACTTTATTATATAATACGCCACCACAAATTAAAACACAGCGTCACTGACATAAGTTGGCGGCAAAAACCTGCATTCATGTTGTCTAAATATATTTAAAAACTTTCATCCTCACTATTTGGATGTACATGTGGCGATTCAGTACAATATGTTTTTCCTAAAACTTCTTTCTGCAAATCAAACCTTGGAACCTTTTAAAAACAAGCATACACAATTCTCAAAAAGCCTGCAATGCCTACGATGTAGGTAGTAGAGTCTAGGAGCGACACTGATCGCCTTCCACAGGACACACTTGTTCATTCGTCTTCCTATCACATAAAGATTTGGGGACATATTAAAATAATTCAAATCATAATCAAAAGAACTGAGAATGACGACTAAAACTCCATGGAAAATGATCTTCAATCCTGGAATCTACATTCGTCAAGGGAAATACGTCTTGGCTTTGACCGCTAAATGTGAAATCACTTGGTAATTTAGGTCCGTCTATATATTTGATTGGTTTACTCAGATGCCTAGAACCCGGTGTGGGTCTTAGCCGTTTCCACAATTTGTCTCCCTCACAGTCAAGAGAAGGAAAGTAATATTCTCGCATATACCGTACCAAAAACAAAACTAATTTAATTCACTCTCTAATCTCTGTTACCCTTATTTATTGCGAAAGCTAAAAGATAAAGCATTTCCAAGTAGAATATATATCTCATTTGTCTGTACTGTGGTAGTATAAATGCTAATGACAGTTCACTGCAAAAAGGCGTGTCTGGAGTGAGAACCCGTAATCCATTGATAGTGGTTGAACGCGGGAAAGGTACTACTGAAATGTCACCGCTACAAAAAGAAGACTATTAATCACGTTTAATGTTATTCAACAGATTATCTAAAAGGTATTTAGAAAAAATGTACTCAGGATATATATATATATATATATATATATATATATATATATATATATATATATATATATATATATATATATATATATATATATATATATATATATATATATATAAATAGTAGAGCCACGCTGCAGACCAATACTTTGACAGAATGGCATATTATTTGTCTGTAGCTTGAATGGGCCGGCTCGCTCGGGAAAGCACCGCACTCTTGCAGACAATCGGCGTTTGAGTGGTAGCTTAGCTACCGTGCTTCGTCTGGTGAGTGGTTGAGTTCCAAAGGCCCATATTCCCCCCTACCCCTCCCATAATGACACTTTTCTTAAACGCTTCTGCACTGCCTACGTTTACCATAAATAATTATTTTCTAGACAAAATACGTTTTTTCATCCTATATTACCTAAATTTTTGTTTATTTTCATAACATTTAATATTAAATTGTATGTATTATTAAAATATTTTCAAACAAATATAATGCAAATCTTATTGACCAAAATTTTGATATAAGAATGAAACGTGTGGTTAAGTGTCGCTTGTTGAAATGAACCAAGTTTAAGTATCGCAGTGTTTAAGTGTTGCGGAATATCGTGTCGTGTTACCCAAAAATCTACAGTTATGTCTACAGTCAGTCCTTTTTTGTCACTTCTTTTTTGAAGGCACGCTTATACTCGAAAGTTGTAAATCCATAATTTTTTGTACCCCCTCCACACTATGTTTTTAGGTAAAATCAAGGTAAATTATTTTTTTATTGTTTAAAAATATTAAAGGGGCAACGCGCTCCCAATCCGTTTTATTTTTGGAAATAAAACGTTTATGGCATTTTTTCGATATTTTCGAAATTACCTTTGGGGGCACTGCGTGTACCCACGTACACCCACAAAAAGCCCTGTCTACATTTATTCCCAGTAATATTAAGTATTCATACAGCACACCCATTTCAAGATAATAACGATAAGGAACGTGACCTATCCAGGAAATGAAGGTCTTTATTTAAAAGATTAAAATTTTGGTACAATTCTGTATTTATAATTTTTAAAAACCAGTTATTATTATTAATCATTTATTACTGGTACTATCTTTTTACATATAAATTATATATTATGTTAAGCGTGTCCTGTGACACATAAGCCTCTTCCACCTGTTTCCATTCTTCTATATTCCGTGCTTTTCTGTACCAAATTGTTCCTCCAATAACTTCAATGTAATTTCTACATCTTTTTACCTATCTGCCTCTCTTTCTTTTACCATCACGTGGTTGCCATTAAGTTCTAATTTTCATCACATTACCCTTGTCATATGTTCTGTATATATCTTCCACCGTGTTGAAGATCTAATGTCTTCTGCTCCTTTGAGGTTTTTTGCGTCAAGCCTAGACTTCTTTCAATGCCTCTTTGACACGTTCTCAGTTTTAAAAGATATTTCTGAGACAACGCCCAAGTTTGACATCCGTATGTGAGACATGGCAAGATACACAAGTTGAATCCTTTAAAAACCAGTACTTATACTCATATCTTGTTGTTAATGTTTTCTTTCAAACCAATTCATGGGTTTTACTATTCTCACCCTTTCCTTATAACCTTAATTAGCCTTAAGGCGGGTAATGTGTCTTTAGTGCTCAAGCGGTGATTACTTAGTATCTCATGACTCATTTACTTGTTTGCCTATATCAATATAAGAAAAAATTATTCCGATAGGATGTCGAACAACTATTGCGAAAGTTTTAAAATAGGTCTTAAATCTATACATGAATGTTATTTATTTAAAAATGCCGCGTATATGGTGCATCAAGTCATGTAGTACATGGTGGAACATCTTACATCGTGTGACGTCATCTGACCCACAAATCATGCACACGTCACGCACCGTAATTGGTGTTTCCTTTAAAATCGATTTTTCGAATTTTCGAATCGAAGTTTCCTTTAAAAGCGATCAGATATATATAATATTACAAGTGCATGTTTTGTTTTATTATTATTTTAATTTTTATAAAACTATTCTAACGGCTGTCGGCTCTCTGATCGATGTCTCTAATCTAGTCAGCCCATTGCAACTTAGATTTTGAAACTCAAAGAGCGTTTTCAATATTTCGTTTTAAATATATACAAATTTATATTGCTCGTCATTCATTTAAAAATATAGTCTTGGTTATTTTACAAAAAAAAATTAAAAATCATCATTTTTTTAAAGATTTTTTCAATCATTTTTATTTTTTTCCAACTACATTTCAAATTGTTATTAGGACAAATATCTCACTGGTCCTAATACAAATCGAAGGTTAATAAATACCTTCATTAATCACGTTCTAAGCAATAAAGGGCCGACACAATTAATTGAGGCGTATTGCGAGACGTACACAGATTGATTGCTGTATTCGTAGATTCCAGATCTGAAATTCAAAGGATATTGTATCCAAATTTTTGATTTGTATACGTTGATATAGTTACAGGTCTTGTTTTCGATCTTTGCTTATTTATTGTCATTTGTATTCTTCTGTTATGTCATTCGTATTTGTATTTGTAAGTATATTATTTTACTTAATCATTCAAACTAATTTAAACAAAATAAAAAAAGACAAATATTTTACAACCAATTAAAATGCTCAAAGATAGAATTTTAAAATAAAATAATTTATTGAAAAGAAATATAGCACAAGAAAGATGTTTAGAGGATGGATGAAAGTCGACTAGTAAGAGAAATTTACGTTGCGCATATGGAAGAGTCAGTAGAGAGAGACCAAGGAAAACAAACCTTGATAGAGTCAACCCATTCGTTCCTAACATGAGTCTCATACGAGATGACTATAATATCAGATACCCATAAACGGGTGGGTCTATCTAAGCAACTAAAAGCAATGCGAAAAAAAAGATGTCCATTCCGCTCGCTTAGGAATTACGTCAACACCACTCAATTTTGAGGGAGACCAATGGCCTGTAATATAATGACCAATGTCCAGTAACAATATAACCAATGGCAAGTAATATTTTGACCAATGTCCAGTAATATTATGACCAATGTTCAGTAAATATTATGATCAATGCCCAGTAATATTATGACCAATGTCCAGTACTGTTATGACCGTATTGATAAGTTTTCAAAAACGAAAAATTATATTTGTCGCGAAAATGAGGTTTTACTTAAAATTAATTACATAATTCAAAAATGGAACCAATTATTTAGTAACGAAAACAAGAAGAAATAGTTAAGTTTGCTTACGTCAAGTGAATTGTACTTAAAACCGTTAACCATAAAATGTAAATAATTTTAAATATATAATAATAATATTATTAAATCAATAATAACCAAGGGATTTATCCATAATAATATTAAAAAGATGACGAGCTATTTGGCTCAGTGCCAAAGCTGACGCTTTTAAAGGCAATGGTGGCGTGTTCTATTCCGAGATCGGGATAAAAATACATATGGTCTACAGGTTATTATTAGTTAGCGTTTTTCTCCAGGTCGCCTTGGATAAGTGTAGTAAAGTAACTAGAAATTGGGAGGCCCGTTCCTAACAATGGGACATTTTTTCGTTCATTTACAGAAATCACTTTCATAATTTAGTTTTTTTTTTTCACATTTTAGTGCAAAGGCGAACTTAAAGCAATTGGAATTCTCTACCAGTCAACCTTTGGATTGATGGAAAATATAATATTTTTCAAGTTTAAGTACAATATAAATAGGAAAATAATTAGTTAATTAAAAACATAGACATATACATATAAAATATAATATTTCATCGAAATATATACAACATAAACATTTTATACGGGCTGTAGATAAAAATCCCTATCTATTACGGCGGTATTTATGATTATATAAAATGTACATTACAAATACAGATTTTTCAACCATATTTCACCAAACTGTCACACGAAAAAGGAAAAGTATATCCTTTGAAAATATTATCACGAAAATTCCGTTAAAAAAACAGACATTTTTCTCTTTGTATCGTTCGAAACAAGAGGAAAAATGCAAATAAAAACATATACAAGCGCGCTAATTATGCGCTCGAAGCGTTCTGAATGTAAGAGTTGATGTCCCAAGTCCTCGTCACCCGTATTTTTTACCGCACGTTAAATATATTGCAAGCGTTTGTGGTGAAAATTGCGTCAGAGTCTTGTGTGCACACTATATTTACTTTAAGCTTTGTATTTTGTAGCAAATAAAGGAAGAAGATTAGACTTCTGGCCGTCAACACTCACCCGACGAAGCTAAATGGAGAAGCTGGTGATATACTGGTTGAAGGTTGGTCTTTAATAATATCATACTTTTCCAGAAAGACTTGCATGTATATATATAATATATATATATATATATATATATATATATATATATATATATATATATATATATATATATATATATATATATATATATATATATATATATATATATATATATATATCTCCCACTGCTGGGCACGGGTCCGAGAAGCGAACAACTCACCACGCTTGTTCAATGCGGATTGGCGGGATAAGCAGATTCGAAATAAACATTTGTAGGCCGTACTTATAAATAGGTACTTATCCCGATGCGGGAATTGAACCCGTGACCATTGACTTCGTAGGCGGAAGCCCCGCCATTTTAGTCAAAAGATTTGACAAAAATCTTTGAGAACCGTAGTAAAATCTTTGTACGAACTATCAATCAATAAAATAATACAAATAATATGAATCATAAAATATAAACGAATTACATCCAGAGACCCGTATACTGGTTTTTATGTATAAACAAAATTTTAATTTTTGACGGGGATTTGAACCGTTAACTCAGAAGTCAAGTACTCTAACCACTGAACCAAGCTGTCGTCTGTCAAGGAGGTTATAACGTCATATTAACATACAAAACCATCTCGAGTTACACATACGACCCGTTTCACCCTTACTATATCAAATACGTAATTTGATTAATGATTTCCCCAAACCCTTCTCACGTTCGCTTACGCGTCAGAATTATGTTCAAGTTAAGTTCAACTCAATACTATAATAGTAATAATTTGCTTCTTATTGAGTACATAAAAGGTAATATGATGACATTTTACAGACGAATTAATTGACGCATTCAAGCATTGGTTGCAGGTGTCATTTCCACATAAAGCAAACATATGTAGGGACTGCAGACATTCATTATTATCGAATAGTAGTAGAGCCAAGCTGCAGACGAATACTTTGTCAAGAATGGCATAATATTTGTCTGTAGCATGAATGGGCCGGCTCGCCCGGGGAAGTACCACACTCCCGCAGAAATCCGGCGTCTGAGTGGTAGCTTACCTACCGCGCTTCGTACCCTCCCCCCAACCTCTACCCCTTCCCCCTCCCTCCCATTCCCACTCTCATAATGACACTTTCCTTAAAGGTCGACAACGCTTCCGCACCCACACCCTTAAAGGTCGACAACGCTTCCGCAACCGTCCATAGACTTTCGCGCTGCTTATGGCGCTGCGAAAGTCTATGGACGGTTTTAATTGCTTTCCTTCACGCGACACGCTTGCTCGTTTGTCTTTGTGTATCTCTTCAATAAAAAATCAATTCGGGGCCCTTTATATTCGATCCCGCTGTATAGCATAATAAAATAAAACTCAAGCTTTGTTCCGGCCTTGTAGATTGGGCATATGTTGTTATGTTTATGGGTAGGTTAGGGATATGTTAAAGTCATTTCTACCCCTGAAGATAGGGAGCAATAGCCTGAAACCGTAAGGTTCACTCACGACTCGAACAAACACAATTTGTTTCTATTACTTGAATCTCCAGACTGTAAGTCAATAAGATAAAATTGTTTTTTTTTTTCAAAGTAATGTGCTTCTAAACCTTTGAGCCAAATATTTTATTGAATCTGCATATTATATAAAGATTTTTTTATACTACAAAGGATTTTAACAAAGTTATTATACTTTTAACGTTAGTAAAATTATTTTTAATAACACCGTACAATGTGATGTAACGAACTATTATATATTTCAGTTAATTATTTTTTTACAGCAAAAAATTAAAAAAAAGTAAAAGTAGTATATAACTGTTATGTTATACTATGATAAAGCAATTATGTACACGCATAATATTTTATTTAGTTATTGCATAACTTTGTTTTTGTGTACTATAAATATTTTAACATATCTGTATATCAATGTTATACATATCTATATACGCAAAAATTCATAATCTAATTTATATGAAACTAGTTGTATGTAGCATTACAATGTACATGTAATGTAAAAAAATCAATTTCTACTATTATATCTTATATAAGAGAATTTTTTTCTCCCATATAAAACTAAAATGATTTAATTAATATAAAAGGCGTAGATTGCTTTTCATCAGGTGACACGCTTGCTCGTTTGCCTTTCTATCCCATAAAAAAATGTAAAGATTTGCCGAAATTTTTATGTACAATCATTAGTAGGCTTGGGTTACTGAGGGTGCCGGATTGGACTGGGTCCAGATTATCACGGGTCCATTCATTATTAAATGAATACTATATTATTATTAACACTAGATTGTCAAATGTTTAATAAGTTAATTTGATTGATATCCAATAAAATAAGTAATAAAGCACATTTGGATTATTAGAACTAAGAAGACGGGAGGGAAATGAATTAGTATTTTTATATAATTTTATAATTTATAATTATAATTCCAAACTTTTTAAAGTTGAGAAAAGGATGCTTAGATGGTTTGGGCACATAGAGAGGATGGATGAAAGACGACTGGCAAAAACAATTTACGTTACGAATCTGGATGGAAGGATCGGTAGGGAAAGACCACGGAAAATATACCTTGACCAAATTGGTAAGGTTTTTAAAACGGCCAGGTCAAGAGTACCCTTAACCGGCGGGCTTGCATTAGGAGAGTAAAGTGTAGAGGAAGCAAGGAAAGTATGCCGAGATCGTTGCAGATGTAGATCTGTGGTTCTTGCCTACCGCTACGGGAGAGAGGCGTGACCATATGTATGTATGTATGTACTTTTTAAATTCTATTTATATGGCCATAAAATCGTTAATGAGTCAAATTTTCTAGCTCCCGCAATCTATTGTTAATATACCTAAAGATCATGTAAAGCAATATCAAAAGTTGCAAGGGTTCAAGCAACGGTACGAACATATGAAACTCGATGTCGAATAATTATTTTACTCAAACTATGAACGTGACCTTGAAACTACGCGCAAACATCGCTCCACTTAACTCACACCGCTAACGAAACACTCACTTATTACCAGTAACGAGGGTTAACGTCTCAACAGCTGTTTTATTATTGCAACTCTCTCAAGACTAAGCGAGAGTTATAGTTTATGTTTTAAATAATAAAGAGTTCAAAGTACTATAGACGTGCCAGCCATAGGTACTGCTTGCGGGGACACACGGGATGTCTCTTTAGGGGGTTTTTATCTTCGTTTATAAGTAAACTCTTCCAAATTAAATTGATTCATTAATTTATCATTGTACATTATATTTTAATTATATACTTTTATAATATTCTAATATAATATTTTGTATAAAAGAATTTCACTTTTCACAAAGTGAAAAGTGAAAATCTTGTTTTATGTATTTTATGAATTGTACACGGAGCGGAATGTCATCAAACCATTATGATTGGACGCCTTCGTTGGACTGGGCACGTGGTACGAATGGACGAGGCTAGAGTACCTAAACGCCTACTTGATGGCAAACCAGATGGTCGTAGAAGCCGCGGAAGGCCTAAACTCAGATGGCTAGATGGAGTCGAAGACGACTTAAAGGCAATCGGTGTGAGGGGTAGGAGGGAAAAAGCTTAACGAAAATCCAACTGGAAAAATTTACTGGACCAGCCTAAGGCCCACCCGTGGGTGTAATGCCTTGATGATGATGATGAATTTACATTTTATAATCAATCTCAATTTCTTATGCCAGACAGGTGACATGTCTATCGAGAGACGTCAGCCAAACTAACCTTTTTGTTTTTATATATAAAAATGTATTTCTTTTTAATTTTAAAATTACGTATTTAAGAAGAATTAATATAATATAAAAGGTTTTATTGTATTCAAATAAAAAGTTTTGATGCATTAGTGATACATTTATCAATGTGTGATACATTACATATTACATTACTACAGTACTTATTTACTAAGTCGGCACAAGGACCCAAAGTTTGATCTCCGATACGACAGCCCACCATTGGCTACGATGTTGGTATTGCCATATATGCTCTTTTGGACGACCTTTTTATATATTATATATATATATATATATATATATATATATATATATATATATATATATATATATATATATATATATATATATATATACTGCATATATATATATATATATATATATATATATATATATATATATATATATATATATATATATATATATATATATATAAACCTCTCTGCGCCACTTGTCAGAACTGCGGGAAACGCAGAAACATGCAACCGCAGCCTCGATGGCGCTCATAGTGGGAGTGGAGATGAGGCTCCCCAACTCCTCCCTGCTTTGGGTGCACATATGGTGCACCACCTTGAGGTTCAGATGTCGGGTGGCAAGGCTACCCCTTTTCCACCGCCCGAACCTCGGTCATGGGAGTTTTAGGAGAGCCAGGTAGTCTCCCCTCCGCCGCCCTGTTCTCTGCCGGCGAATTGAAAGAGTGGCAGAAAATCAGTTTCTCTGCTCAATGACTGAGCCATCACCCATTGCCATCTGTATGCAATGCGAATTAGTATATGATATGCAATAGATTAAAATGTATACTGCAGAAGGAAATAAATTTATCTATTTTCAGACTGTCTTGTTATTTAGGTTTCTTTTGTTTCCCTCCGCTTGTTACATTCCGATACTATTCTTTAGCTTAGCAAGAGCGTGTACCGGAGTAATAAAAACCAATCTATGATCCTTTATCCCACCGTTAAACGTAGGATAAGGGTAATATCCCCTAAGGCAATTGAGGACGGTCAATGTCCAGCAGAAAAGCGTTACTGCTGTATTAAATGACATTATTATGAATGCTACTGCCAAAGCAGTGGCGAATTAATGGAAAAATATAAGAATCACTGACACGAAAAGAAAAATGACATTTATATTACACATATAGTGTATTTTTTTTATATATTCACGCCTATCCCCCGCAGAGGTTGGCAGAGACCACAGAGCTCCATCCGCTGCCATTCATCGCAGCGAAACGGCTCGTCATTGGTCGCTTTTCGCCCTCGTGAGAATCAGGACGTGACGGGTGGCGAACCACGTCGCCGTCATTTTCGACAAATTAGGTATATTAAATTCGTCTTTAGTGAATCCTACGAGCCGCAAGGGAGGATGGAGGTCAGCCCCAGCAGAGCCCTGCATGCTGAGGTAAGGCACCATAGTCCCCGGGGGAGCCCGACCCCGGGACGATCGGCACGCTTACGACTAGGCTCGCCCCTAGCCACGCATCCATTGGCACGGCAGACCGTGGATTGGCGGAGAGGAAGGGAAAGGATAGAGAAGAAAGGAAGGGGCAGGAAAGGAAATGGGGATTGGGGGGGTTACCAGACTCGAAATAAACATTTAAAAATCCATATAAATATTTATTCCGATGCGGGAATCGAACCCGCGACCATTGACTCCGTGGGCGGAGGGCCGCGCCACTGAGCCAATCGATCGTAGTGTATATATTTTAGTATGTATCTTATACATATAAAATACATACTAAAATATATACATTTATAGTAGGGAGGGAGGAATTACTTATGAACGATAATTCAACACTACATGTGATAAATTCTAGTGAAGCGGGCTTACCGAGGACCCTCGTCACAGATCGATTTCTTGACCCGAAAACTCCTTATCTTTAATTTCCTATTCTTACGCCGCAATTCCCATTTCTATTAATATGCCAATACGGAGACCAAAATATTAATGCTTTATTTTGAAACTAGCTATCTTCGGCCTTCGGAATTCCAAAGAAGAAGATTTTTTTACATTCTTAATTCCATCTAACGGATAATCTTAAAGCATATCCGATGGAATACAGTGTATTTACCTCCAAACTTTTATAGCCATAAAAAAAAATTATAGCTAAAATGGGAATGGTTTTATATTATAAATTAAATGAAATATCTTGTTACTGGAGGAGATAAGGGCGTGGCTGAAAATCAGCGCATATATGTATATATATATATATATATATATATATATATATATATATATATATATATATATATATATATATATATATATATATATATATAAAGCTCCGCAATGACATTCCTCTGACATTAAAAAAACCCCTAAACAAATTCATTTTTAAAGTGAAAGTCCGACAATTTTAAAGTCCTGATCATAATGATGAGAATACTTGCTGCAAGATGAATATTTTTTTCAATTTTTTTTAATTTTTTTCGTGGATATGTATGTATGGGTATGTGGATATATGTGTGTACGTATGTATATGCGTATTGTATGTATTTAAATTTATTATAGAAAAAAATATTTCTTTAATTATAAAAAAACTTTTTTCACAGCCTATATATTTCACACTGCTGGGCACGGGCCTCCCCATTTCTGAAGGAACGGACAATAACACACCATGCTTATCCAATCCAGATTGCCGGGGGCTGTAGGCCATACAAATTATATATTTGTCCCGATCTGATCCGCTCAGTTCGCTGGGATCGAATCCGTGATCATTGACTTCGTAGGCGTTAGCCCCCCCCACTGATCCAATTGGTCAGTAATATACACATTGCCCAAAATAAGTAATCAACAACACCTACTATTAATTAAAAAAGAAGTAAAAAATTTTCAGCGTATTCCTTTTAATTCCGTTCGCCGCAACAGATCCAAGGCTTAGCGCGAATTAAAATGACACGACAACGCTTTTATATTTACAAATACCGCTCTCCGCGCAGATAACCAAGTTTGGCTTTCGCCTTAAGTCTGTTTCAGCATTAGCCTAATCTTGCCAATTTCAACCGGCTATTATTTGAAATTGCCACAGACAATGCATGCAGATACGGTTATTTTCCATGGACTGAACAGCTAGGGAAGAACTTACCCAACATATCTCGATGATATTTATAAACTTCCGTTAAAATCATCAATATCAAAAATAATTGTGCAAATTCACATTACCAATAAATACATATATACGGCCGTCACGTCCTGATTCCCACAAGGGCGAAAAACGACTTACGAAGAGCCGTTTCGCTACAATGCATGTGAGATGAAGGATGAATGAAAAGATAGATGAATGTGAAAAAAGCAGAGTGTGCCGGGTTGTGATGTATGTATGTATGTATGTATGTATGCATGTATGCATGTATGCATGTATGCATGTATGCATGTACGCATGTATGCATGTACGCGTGTATGCATGTACGCGTGTATGCATGTACGCGTGTATGCATGTACGCGTGTATGCATGTACGCGTGTATGCATGTACGCATGTATGCATGTACGCATGTATGCATGTACGCATGTATGCATGTACGCATGTATGCATGTACGCATGTATGCATGTACGCATGTATGCATGTACGCATGTATGCATGTATGCATGTACGCATGTATGCATGTACGCATGTATGCATGTACGCATGTATGCATGTACGCATGTACGCATGTACGCATGTACGCATGTATGCATGTACGCATGTATGCATGTACGCATGTATGCATGTACGCATGTATGCATGTACGCATGTATGCATGTACGCATATATGCATGTACGCATGTACGCATGTATGCATGTACGCATGTATGCATGTACGCATGTATGCATGTACGCATGTATGCATGTACGCATGTATGCATGTACGCATGTATGCATGTACGCATGTATGCATGTACGCATGTATGCATGTACGCATGTATGCATGTATGCATGTATGTATGTATGTATGTATGTACGTACGTACGTATGTATGTATGTACGTATGTATGTATGTATGTATGTAAGTATGTATTTATGTATATATGTATGTATGTATGTATATACAGAATGATGAGCTTTTTAGATGTTTAGTGTGCATGACAAACTTAAATATAAAATGTGACGCTCATGAAAAACTATAATATATCTTAGTTCGTTAGTAGAAAATTCAAGGCCTACATATCTGAATAGGGTCTCATGTAGAAATAAATACGTGTAACCAACCTTACACAAATAATTTTCATGGTACAAGATTCAGTGATTACCTGGTGCCCTATTCTTTAAACGAAATGGATGAAGAAGTGTAAAATGCGCACTTGATAAATAATATTTTTTTAAAATATAAATAAAAGAAAAAAAAGGGTAAATCATTACTGAACTAAAAGATTGGTACGTTCCGCCGACGTTCGAATATACCGTGCGAAGTTTATCGTGGCGCGGTCTTAATATTCTTTATTTAGGATTTAAGTGGATGAAAAATACTTAGCTTCACTTTATCAACTCCTACTAATTAATTCACACTCTCCCTATATATATTTATATATTCTGTTCAAATTTTCAATCGTTATTAAAGTACTTTTTAATTACTTTTTCAATCGTTATTAAAGTATTTTTTAATTACACTTACACCTTCAAATACGTTCTTTTAAACTTGTTGTGGATGACACTTGATGGTAATACATTTTGTTTCAAATATATATATTATTAAATTGAATTAATATTAGGAATTAACTTAAATATTTTTTATTATTTTGTTGGTCGCATTAAATTGGGTAATTTACATTGGCTGTCAGGTATTTCTATCATTGAGCATTTTAACAATGTAAGATTTAATAATATAAACACATCCATCATTGTCACCAGCACAATTTGAATGCTGTGTTATCCTTTACGTTTTCATCCCGTTGATTTAATTTCCGAATGCTCCGCAAAATACGATTTACTGAGAAGAGAAATGAACAGAACGATGTAATAGCTCCACAAATTGAATAAGAATTTTATTTCCTATAAAATTTGTCAAAGAAGTAACTGGCGTTTTATTAAGAAGCTAGAAATACGTTCAATTTTCTATTTGGAAATTTTAAACTTTCATATAAAACTTCGTTTAACCTTAATATTATTATATTTTCTACATCTTCTTCTCTTTTTAGTGTCTTTTCAAGTAGCGAAGATTGGCAACCGATTCAGCACAATTATTTCTATATTTAGCGAAAAGAAAAACTCCAGCAGCACTCGTTACTCTTGTCCACTTCCCAATATTATGACGCCAAAACTTCTTCATCAACCAACCCGTATTTTATCCGCCATTTACCATCATGATTAATTGCAGCAATTTGTACATTTCGTGTCTCATTATATCCTTTTGAATTTATTTTAGACGATTTTCAAAAGTTCACGTTTATTTTTCCTTACAAGAATTAAAATCATTCAATTCAATTCAATTCTTTGTCTATGGCAAAATTAAAATCATAATTACTACGTGTTTATATAACATCATTATCGCCATCTTACTTTTATATCTTCTTTCTCTTTCATTCCTATTTCCCTTTTGCTCGCATTGTAATAACATTAATTGAATTCTCAACTAATACAATCAACCTTTATCTAAGTTACGACAAAATGATGATTGGTATTTAATAAATAGTTATTGACAAACATATTCGAAAAGTTATTTTTCGGTTGTCTTCCGTAGAGTCTACTATACCTGAAGATGCCTCGTGTTGGGGTGAAACACGTGTCGTTTACAAGGTGGAAAAGTGGTAGTGTGTGTTTGGTGTTGTGTATAGTAGTTGGTGGGTGGAGAGATGCTGGCCGTTTTTCGGTAAGTCTTTGGTTTAAGTTCCAAATGGATCTACTTCATCCAGCGAGAGAACACACATTATTGGTTTTCTGTTATTGTTTGCTAGTCGCGGATCTTAGCTAAGTAAAGCTTTTGACTGTCCACATAGTGATGTATTTCCGCAAGGTAACGCCTGACTCCATTAATCATATTTTTCTTTACAAATCATGGTTAAGTTTATCATAAAAATATATAGATTTATTTATTATTCTATTAGTAACTTTGATATAATTTGAAAAAATAGAAATTGCTTTACAAAATTATTAGTTTTCTTTATGTACTCCAGGTAAACAAGTTAGTTGTAACTCCAATTATTATTCAATGCTAATTAACCAGAGAGTGTTTTAACCTAAAAAACTATAAAGACAACTAGCTAGAATATTAAATAGTGCTTTCGTACCTATTTATGCCTCAGCGTGAACTATGTGTAATTTGAAAAGTTTTACTTCGATAAAATTATGAGTTCCCTGATTTGATAAATTTATAAAAAGTGTAATTGCAGAAAGTTTTTTGATAATATAGTACAAAGAAATATTACATGTAGGTAAATCATGTCATGTGATTTCTACAAGAAGAACTAGAAGTTAGAATTCATAAAGTACGATCCATCAATTGTTAAATGATGGCCATTTGACTTAGTGACTGCCGTTGCCACCTACAGAGCCATGGAGTCGTCTTTCCCTCCTATTTATCCAATACATACATTTCTTCATCCACATTCAACATTCTCTTCATGCAATCTCGTTGGTTAAGAGTACTTTTGATTTGGTCTTTCTTGAGAACATTCACGATTTGGTTCAAGGTGTGTTCTCCTTGGTATTCTCCAGTAGGAGCAGGATCAGTAGATCCTTCCGTCCACATCTGCAACATAATTTTTTTATCAGCCATCTTTCATACATCCTCTCTATGTGCCCAAACCATCTACGTATCCCTTTCTCAACTTTTGTTACGGCACCTTTCTTTACTCCACATCGGTCTCTTATAACTTTATTTCTTATTCTATAAATCAAACTTAAACTTACTAAAATGTATTAATCTTGTACATATATATGTATACTATACATCGATATACTTATACATATATATATATATATATATATATATATATATATATATATATATATATATATATATATATTTTCACGCCTATCCCCCGCAGGGGTTGGCAGAGACCACAGAGCTCCATCCGCTGCCATTCATCGCAGCGAAACGACTCGTCATTGGTCGCTTTTCGCCCTCGCGAGAATCAGGACGTGACGGGTGGCGAACCACGTCGCCGTCATTTTTCGACAAATTAGATATATTAAATTCGTCTTAGTGAATCCCACGAGCCGCAAGGGAGGATGGAGGTCAGCCCCAGCAGAGCCCTGCATGCTGAGGTAAGGCACCATAGTCCCCGGGGGAGCCCGACCCCGGGACGATCGGCACGCTTTCGACTAGGCTCGCCCCTAGCCACGCATCCATTGGCACGGCAGACCAATTGGATTGGCGGAGAGGAAGGGAAAGGATAGAGAAGAAAGGAAGGGGCAGGAAAGGAAATGCGGATTGGGGGG
>JASFAT010002059.1:0-10000 GCA_031353405.1 Baronia brevicornis | reverse complement strand
CGGGACCTTCTTAAATATTCTTAGGTCAACGTAGCAATGACAGCGATTATTAAATTCTGTTTTTGTTTTCTGGTATGTAATCGCTGTGCATGAAGCAATCGATGACTAAGTTTTGATTGTAAAAGGCTTGAGATGTCTTTTTACATACATATAGTAAAAAAGGTTTAATGCGATTCATACATGTTATTATAGGTTTAGACTATCAGTTTCGCAAATTAGAAGGAAAGCGATTCAATTTTAAAAGTCTCCAATCAGACTGCATCGTTTGAAAGCGCTCTACAAACTTTTCTCAAATTCTCTATACGTACACGTAAAGTTGAAGCGTCTGTTTGTAATTAATACAAAAAAATAACAATAAAACGTCTACAAATTATCGTTCATAATTTGTAGACGTTTTGATTTATACTATTGCTACAGCAATAGTTTAAAAAAAAAAACAAATTTTCTTAAATTAAATTATGGAAAACTTATTTTACAATATGTTAATTAATTAAAATATTATATAAGGTGGACAGTTAGAATTTTTACTTAACTAAGATCCGCGACAAACAAATGAAAATAGGAAAAGATTAATGTGTGTTTTGTTACTGGAAGAAGTAGATTTACGGGAAATAATGAAATCTTACCAATAAACGACCATCAGTAAACCTAATTCTCCTCTTCCCAACCACTATCAACAACACCAAACATACACCACCACTCTTTGAATCGAATCGAGTGGAGGAGGAAGACACTTCATTCGATCGATGACTTAACGGTTGTCTTCCGTAGAGCCTACTATACAAAACACGTGTCGTGTACATTGTGGAAAAGTCCGGCTTCCGGCGTAAGGTCCACATTTGAAGTAAAAAGTACACAAAAAGAATAAAATAAATAAATATTTATATGATTATTATTATTATAAATAAATAAAGGAAAGCCTCAGGAATCCTATAATCACCGTACAAGACTGGTAACACAGTAAAAAATATGACGCAGATATTCTGCGAGGATGTGGTATTTCTCCAGTCGACCGGCACATTTGTAAAAGTCGCCTTGTACGACAATCACGGGAAGAAATGGTATGCTTCTATCCTTCCCGAGGTTGCATGAGGTCATGCAAGACGACTATGTAAGCAAATACATATGAATTGTCCAATACAAGTATATCTTCAATGAATAAGTCTTTTATTATTGGATAGGGAGACAAAAGAGCAAGCGTGTCGCCTAATGGAAAATGATCACCGCCGCCCATAGAGATCCGCAACACCCTGGGCATTCCATATGAGCTGCCGGCCTTTAAGGTAAGAGTAGGCTTGTTTTTTGAAAGTGCCAGTTTCACATCGCTTCGGGAATATCGCCGAAGGTAGCTAGTCTCATAGAGTAGTGGTCCATTCCTCCAGATCATAGATTCCCAACCTTTTATGGATTACCTAACCTTTCCGAGAAAAAATGTTTATTTACGCTAGATAAAACGTTGTAAAACGACGACTAGATAAAATGTTTTTTCATGAAAATAGAGGTATAATGTCCCCCATTTGCCTTTGGACCCACTATCACCCCCGTGAAAAGCTTCAGCGACCACTAGCTGGTGGTACAGACCCCGTTGGGAACCTATGATCCACATTCAAGTGAAAGTAATTTTACTTCAAGAAAGAAGTAATACCTCTGCGGAATGGCAAAAAGGATCCAAAGCAAAACGAATCCAATTTACCTAAACCCGTTTGTGAGAATATTGTTAGAGGTCGGCACTCTCTTTACGATTGCATGTCGTGTATGTTTGGTTTTATTTTCAACGCGATTTGTTGGAAATGTTTCTTTTCGACAACGTTTTGAAAACGTTGATCAATGAAAACTCAGATTCGTTACAAAAAATAAAGTTATATGAAGGCAGATGATCAAGTGATTCATTCAGCAGTATCTTATATATGGCGCCCATGGATATATGCAACTACAGAAGAATTAAACTAGTTTTGCCTGCCTTTTGAAAAGTATAGGACAGGGGTAGCCAACCGGTTGGTCGCGGCAAGGCATAGAGAAATGTAATCTATAATAATATATAACAATCTCGTGTCACAGTGTTTGTTATCTAACTCGTCCGAAAGAGCTTGACCGATTTTTATGAATTTTGTTTTGTATATTCGGTAGATCTGTGAATATATAAGTCGGAAACTATTTTTATACCTATACCTAGAAATAATTTACATGGCAAAATAAGTTTTTTACGGCCTATAACCCAGACAAATATTTATACTGATTCAGGAATCGAAAATGCGACCCTTGTCTTGATAAGAAAACTCTCCGCAACTACGCTTTTTGGGACGTCAAGGTTTAAATAAAATGAAGCGCGGTATTCATTGTATAAATCTTAATAAAATAAACCATTATAAAATTACTAAATCATTATAAATACATCTGAAACAAAATTAAATTATTTTTAGAGGAGAAGAAAAACCTATTATTTTATAGATCTTTTCTCAGTGCGCTGAGAAAAGTGCTATAAATAATAAGTTTAACTATTTTCTTTAAAATACATTGGTATTTTAAAGAAAATAGTTATTTCTACCATCGCGTTTCTCCTTGCAATAAATTATATTTTAATGCGCGTATAAAAAACTTAAACGAAAACTTAGCGAACTTACTGCGAGAAATATTTCTGCAGACATTGAACGATTTATATTACTAAGTATTTCCTAAAATTTTAAATTTATTTTTATAATATCAATTTTACGTAGGAACTTACTGCTAAGATTATATTACATCACAAATTACTTTAATAATTTCAGATATAACATATTCTTACCAGTAAGAAACACGACAAAGAAGAAAAATTGACAAAATATGATATTATTTTGTCATATTTTCTTTTTTTCATCTTTGTTTATTTTCAAAGCAATCAACGCCGCCCATAGACATCCGCAGTGCCATAGGCAGTGCAAAAGCGTTTCCAGCCTTTAAGGAAAGTGTCATTATGGGATGGGGAGGGGGGTTGAGCCTCCAGAACTCAACCGCTCACCGTACGAAACACGGTAGCTAAGCTACCACTCAGACGCCGGTTTTCTGTGGCAGTGTGGTAATTCCCCGAGCGAGCCGGCCCATTTATGCAACAGACAAATATTATGCTATTCTTGACAAATTATTCATCTGCAGCGTGGCTCTACCACTATTAAATCAATTTAAGTAGAAACTAACTGTTAAGAAGATGTTATACCTCAAATTACTTTAAAAATTTGAGGTATAACATATTCTTTCCATTAAGAAACACGTCAAAGAAAAAAAATTGACAAAATATAATAATATGATATTATTTTGTTAATTTTTCTTTTTTCTCTGGCTTATTTTTTGAAGATTTCAATGTCGTAACGGTTCGAAAACATTGCTAATTCCACAGGATAGTGTTGCGTCTATTTCAAACGACGCATTTAACCGATGTGGGTGGAGTTCCCTCTACACGGACATTGCGCCGCCGGGGACGGAGTTAAGGAAAACGCAGCTCTTTTCCTAGCTAACTAATTTCACAAGAGATGCGGAGAAATACACGTGGAGCTAGATCGGCGACAGGAATCAATCACATTTTTTTTTTGCTCTGGTCAGGGCCGTCTTAAGCATATTCCGCGCCGGAGTGCGGGTAATCAGCCCGCGCCCCTGCTGTTGTAAAAAAACGCAATATAATTTTAATCTTTTATTTATTAATTTCTTAAAACTCTGTAATTTACAAAAAAAATGCACAAACATAAATCAACATTTTAATATATACTCGTATTAATAGTATATAAATATTTCAATAAAATTTCCAATTTCTAGCATTCGGTGCCCCCTCGGACCCCACGCCCGGGTGTGGCTGCACCCCTTGAACTCCCGGGTAAAGACGACCCTGGCTCTGGTGGTAAGTTTTAATTTTGCGGTTTACAACGTTTGCGCTTTTTTGCGTCACTATATATGGGTTTTTTTATGTTTCATTATATACTATGTTATTATATTACATATCTATATACCAGGTTTTTTTATGTTTCATTCGATGCAGTCGGGAATGAAATCGATTCACCGCAAAGCCGAGGATCGTAACTTAACGGCCCAATCCGAGCGAAGGTCTCTGCACAGTCGTAAAACATCGCAGATAGCTTATTCGAGAGTGCCCCAATGTGAACTTCCTCCATTTAAGTAATAAATGAAAAAGAAAATATGTCATAAAAACTTTGCCATATTGCGTGGAAATACAGATTATTAAATCTTAGGTACCGCACTATCACTCTGAGGTATCAACTACCATAAACAGTGTTTCCGAATAAAAAAACCTACAGATTTCGCAAAGGCTGGCAACGATTTTGTAATTTCCATCGTGTTTCAAAGTCTATGGGCGGCGTGGATTGCTTTCCATCAGATGACACGTTTGCTCGCTTACCTTCCTTATTCCAAAATATATTAAAAAAGGAAACGTCTACAAATTTCCAGCGAAATACCTGTTAAAAAAACTGACAAACAGGTTATAATCTGTTCGTTTTAGTTTCTTTGTGAGAAGCAAAAGCAACTTTCTGAGAAGATTAAGGTATTATACGATTAAAAAAAAGTTTGTAAAGAATCGATAAAACTCATCTGTACTCAACTCATAGTGAATAAATAAATTAATTACTTTATATTATATTATATTAAATTATATTATATTATATTATATTATATATTATATTATATTATATTATATTATATTATATTATATTATATTATATTATATTATATTATATTATATTATATTATATTATATTATATTATATAAGCGTGGTATATAAGCGTGGTAAGTCCGTTCTTTATAAAATGGAATGGCCGTGTGCTCAACATTGGCACATACGAGCATACGGAGTGTGAAATATATATGATGTATAATAATTTAAATATAAATAATTAAATTTGAAATTTGCGAGAAGTTTGGCAATGAGCTAATTAAGTCATAGGTTTATACATTAAGGTGAACGATTACATTATTAATTAATTTACTTTTTTAATAGACCTTATAAAAAAAATATTAACAATATACTTAAATTTCTTAAGAAGTAATATTTATTTAAATATACCGACGACTGATTGGCTTAGTAGCCCTGTACACGGAGTCAATGGTCGCGAGTTCAATTCCGAGTCTGGTAGCCTCGCCAACCCGGATTAGACAAGCGTGGTGGGTTAATTTCTTTTCCTTCAGAAATGGGGAGGCCCGTGCTCAGCAATGGAACATACATGGGCTGTTAAAAAGAAAATAAATAAATTATGTTACAACAATAACAAAAAAACTAATTACCTAAAAGTGAACCATCGACGAAAATTAAATAAAACTTGTGCATCAGAATGTTTATATTCCATTAGGCGTTAATTATAAATTAATTAAATTGAAAATTTTCATAATTAATATTCCAATCCCAATATTCGAAGTCATAATACTTGAGACTAGAGTTCGGCAATGAACGCATTTACAAACATAAAACATCCGCGCAGAAAATTGCAGAATAATATTAAGGTTAGGATAGAAAATAAATTACATACAAAATGGAGATGACACTTTACACACACATACATACATGGTGTGTGTGTCACACACACACGCGCAACATGCAATATTTCTTTTTGAGACTACCACTGAAAGTTGGAAACCTATTCTAAGCACAACTATCTCCGTCTTTTTTCGCGGGACTAACTTACGGAGTCAATGGTCGCGGGTTCAATCCCTGCATCGGGATAAATATAGATATGGCCTATAGATACTTTTTCCGAGTCTGGTTACCCCGCCAATCCGCGTTGGACTAGCGTGGTGGGTTAATGTCTTTTCCTCCAGAAATGGGGAGGCTCGTGCCCAGCAGTGGGACGTATGGTAAAACAATATCCGTCTTTGACTAGGCGAAACAATTTGGCGAACTGTTATCATTATCCACTTTTCTAATATTACATTGTTAAAATTTTCTTTATTAACAAACTCGTTTTTTACTCTCGACTTTTATAATAAGACCCAGGTAAACAACTTTCCTATTTGACGGCCTGCACATTACTAATATTCTTCTTCTAAGAGTGCCAATTCAGCACAACTTTCCTTCTCCTTCGCGAGGTGCAGTTCTGAAGCACTTGTTATCCCGGTCCACTCCCTGATATTACGTAGACTTTCTTTTTCGTCCAACTTGTCTTTTGCCCCCGATTTTGCCCATCATGATCAGTTACAGCAACTTGTCCTGTCATGTCTCATGATATGTCCCAGATAAGCAACTTTTCTACCTTTGACGGTCTGCAAAAGTTCACGTTTTTGCTTAAATCGTCATTGGCCATCCTTTAAGTTCAGCTAATAGCGAGCATCCGTCTATATGCCCACATTTCGAACGCCTCTATGCGTTTTCTGAGGTCTTCTTTAAGCGTCCAAGCCTCACATCCATATAGAAAAATGGGCCAGATGTAACAGTGGAGCATTGAAAAGTAATGTTAAAAAAAAGTAATATTTAATAATTAATTATATAAAAAAACGTTACCACGATAATAAATATTGTATATATAGTAAATGTAAAATATAATAAATTACAGCAGTAAAGGATTGACAGTAAGGAAAGATATAAATTATACTTCGCCCTTTGTAGCCCTTTGGGTGCACTGACATGCTCCCTGATCCAGATTAACGGCCCACATAAAAGTTAGCCATGTTTTTCCCGTAGGCGACAAATCTTTGCCGGATCTTCGGGAATTTCGCTGAATACTTTGTGGAATGTAGAAATAAATGTTTCTTAATATCTCTACTTATAATTTTACAGCTATAATATTACGGCTTTGAGATTAAGCTCCGACTATCAACAAATTTAAATGAAAGAAAATATATTGAAGTCAAAAAATATAGTTCGTAGATTCTGTGTTCCAAATGTTCAGTATATTTTAAAATACCTCTTTAGAAGAAAAGTAACTTTTTTCTGCGAACCATGTATAACCGACTGCTATATTTTATGAGATAGAAAGGCAAATAAACAGGCGTGTCACCTGATGGAAAGCAATCAACGCCGCCTAACATCGTATCGATTCTAAAATACTGCTAGAGGTAACTAGGCACAAAGTCTCCTATTTCAGAAGATGAATAAATATTATAAATAGATAATAATACTTTAGGATTATTTTTGTTAGAAAGAATTCATTTGATTTTGAAAAAAACACATACAAACTGAAAAATTATCATAAAAATAATCCAATCGTTTGTTACTTTTATAAATTATAATAATAAATGTATTTGAAATCATTCAAAATTATTTTTTGTTGATCAATGTGCGCAGTGGTGCTTTTCCTGTGGAGTCAATAGTCGCGGGTTCGATCCCCACATCGAGATAAATATTTTATATGTATGTATGGCCTACAGTTATTTATTTCGATTCTGGTTACCCCGTCAATCCGCATTGGACAAGCATGGTGGGTTGTCGGTTCCTCCAGAAATGGGGAGGCCCGTGCCCTGTATTGAAGCAAATATGGGCTGTGTATATCAAAATAATAGAAATAATTTTAATCACTAACAACACTATTTATAAATAAATATTACACACATTAACACTACATATAAATAAATATTATAATTGTATACCACACTAATTGTAAGTTAAACCTAAAGCATGGGAACCTTACATCTATCGTCTTTAGCAGCGTACGACAGTCTACTGCTTTACATAGGCCTCCCCCATAAAGGCGTATATCCACGCTCAGAGGCCGCTATAGGAGTGAAACGAGATCCGGCAACCTGGGTGGCCAAGGGATATTGACGAAACGGCTTATTAATATATTATATTAGCTCTCCATTGTGATGTTTAATTTACTAAATTCCACATTCATATTATATATGTACATAATTATGTAGTATGATTCGTAGTTTAAATAGATTCTTTGATTTGTAATTTTGAGGTTTAGAAAGTCCTCTTATTCAAATAATTCCGGACCAAATATAATCCGACACCGCCCTGCAAAACGTTTGTCGGGTGAATAAATAAAACGATAAAAAAATTACAATTTTTTTTATGGGATAGAAGGGCAAACGAGCAAACGTACCGCCTGTCGTAGTAGTAGTCGGACGTGACGGGTGGCGAACCACGTCGCCATTCCAATATAACTATTTTCATTAAATAAATAAAATTACATAAATAGCATATTGTTTACATTAATAACATATATTAGTATTTTCTATTGTAAATTAATATTATCAATCAGAGTACATACAAGTCACGATCCATACAAAACATCTTAAATTATTCAATACGAAGAGATGTGTCGTCTTTCTGCGTATTACGTCGAATTTTTAATGGGAAGTATTGTACAGAATTCTACAATATTTTGCCAGTCACACGGTCCCACAATTAGACTGTCGCTTTTTTTATGAGATAGAAAGGCAAATGAGCAGGCGCGTCACTTGATGGAAAGCAATCAACGCCGTCTATAGGCATTGCAGAAGCCTTTGAATATATATATGTAAGCTAAGTAAAAAAATTCTCTATAAAAATAACTTTGGACCACATTTTCCTACCATCACAGTGGTTGACTTTATAAATACCTTTGTATCTTTTTATGTATTCGTTTATTATTTACGGTTAACCTATATTTATGTGTGTATATATGTATACGTATGTATGTGTATGTGTGTGTGTGTGTATGTATGTATGTACGAGTTCACATTTGCTTATGGCTATTATCTTTGTTTTTTATTAACATTTTTTTTCTTTCTTCTCTATCATAAAAACGATAATGTATCACCAACCTACATCGAATTATCTTTTTAACATTGTGTCCATCCTACGGTTGTCTGGATGAAATCGCCATTAGCGATAAAACCGCCATTTGTATACAAATATTACAATCAATAATTGTATAACCTTATTTTAGTGTACAATAAATATTATAGGATATTAACCCACCACGCTTATCCCAAAACGTTTGGCGGGACGTTCGCAATAGACCTGTAGGCCATACATATTTCTCCCGATACAAAAATCGCACTCGCGATTGAAGCTGCACGTGATAACTTTGCTACTCAACCAATTAGGTCATCGTTTTTGAAGATTACAAAATCTTTAATCTCAATAAAGTAATGAAAACAAAAAGGAGGTATGGTACTTCAATTGTAGCAACGTAAGAGGAGAAATCTGATCAGCCAATCTTGTATCTGGGTCGCACATTTCAATCAATTAATTTTATCACTTCAAGTTGTTCTCTTTGATCATTTGAAATCGTACAAGAGAATTATTAAGGTCAGGATGTCCTAACGAACGTTGTTTTACTGGCAACAATTTTATTAAACCATTTTAATTTGCAATAATATTTAGAGGAAATGACTTGCTATATGATTTTATTTTTTTAAAAATCTTATTATTATTACTGGCCATATGAAGGACTAAATAAAGTATTACGTGGACTTTTCCCGCCAACTTACACGAGTGACGTTGTGTTTTTGTTACATTTTCATAATGGTTTTGTCAGTTATATTGTTTAATTATTGCATATTATACAATATAGTTCGATAAAGGGGTATAAATGGAGTGATATGAAATAAATGCGTGTAATGTGACGTTTTTTGTACATAGTTTTTTTTTTGGTAGAATAATCACCATTTTACAAAGACGTATCGTGATAAGCTGAATTTACATATCAAGATACATGTTATTATTTTATTTCACACTAGTATAATAGTTATAGCTAATTGCCAAAAAAAGTATCAAGTGCTTTTTGTCAAGTCAAATTTTGTCAATCTTAGATTTTTGATAACAGAAACCCGATATATAATAGTATAGTATTAAATTAATTAATGTATAGCTTTGTATCAGGTATACAATAGAGATTATACTAAGTACATAAGCTAAAAATCAAGCTTCCGTTATATCCGCCGCCGCCCTATGAATTTCCGTTGGCAGTCGTAGAATCGATGAAAAAAATCCACCGACATCTTTTTTCTTCTTACTCTCTCTTAAAATTCATAATTGTTTTTCAGAATTTATATCTTAATCCGAAAAAATTACCAGTTAGCAAAATATAAAAAGGATAT
>JASFAT010004092.1:0-175303 GCA_031353405.1 Baronia brevicornis | reverse complement strand
ATATTTGGTAACCTCTTCACATATTGTTCTGGTGCGAACGCGTAAATTGAACGGGTGAAAGTGTATGAACAGACAGACGGCTGAGGGAGCGAGTTTTCTAAATAGTGAACACACGCTCTTCAAATATTAACGTCGCACGACGTTTGAGAGGTTGGACTTGTGATGTGTCGTTTCCAGGGCTGTCTATGCATTCATTGTGCCTCATTCTGTGTTCACTGAACCCAGTTTCAGATAGCGCTAACTGCTTCTCTTTAGCGGATCGTGTTTAACTTTTGGATAACTAGGTATAGCTTGTATTTTTTATGGGCTGGATATAGCTTGCATTTTAAAGGCAAACGTGTAACAGTATCGCGATGAAAAGCAATTAATTCCACCCGGTGACATCTGCAACACCATAGAGATTGTTAAAGATTTGCCGGTCTTTGGAAAATATGAGGGAATGATTTTTGGAGACCATATCCGGAAAAGCTGGTTTCAGTTTTTAGCGCTATTTCCAAACGAAGAGAGAGAGAGAGTGGTTGTGCGTGGAAAATGAGACGTACTGGACTAGATGAAAATTTTCTTTGTGGCGGATTGCGCGATAGTGAAATTCAGTGGTAGTTAGTTATTCCGTGTAATTCATTGGAACAGTTCCCATGTTGAAAACGATAAAACATGCTGAGAGACACCTCTCTGTAATATCAAAGAGTCTAAAAGTTTTGTGCGTGATGAGATCTTGTAC
Source organism: Baronia brevicornis (assembly GCA_031353405.1). Lineage (NCBI taxonomy): Eukaryota > Metazoa > Arthropoda > Insecta > Lepidoptera > Papilionidae > Baronia > Baronia brevicornis. The sequence continues at coordinate 174,582 of JASFAT010004092.1, read as the reverse complement.
AAAGACAAATACAGGAATGATCATCATATGACTGTAACAGATCATTACGAGACGTAGTATTCTTTAGGAGTTCTTTCTAGCTTCGTTAGGGTACTCGGTGGCAGAATTAGGTATTTAATCTTCTCTACTATTATTCGTATTTCGAACAAGGATTATTCGAACTATAACCAAATTTTTTTACGTTATAGGAGGGCAAGGGAGCAAGGGTGTCACCTGATGAAAGCAATCAACGCCGATAATATAGACATCCGCAACACCGTAAGAGTCACGGAAGTGTTGCCAGCCTTTTAGGTCGTTTTCATAGGTGTCAATGTCGTATCGGTTCGGAGAAGCCGCCGAAGGTACCCGGTTCCATAGAGTGGTGGTGCGTGGAAAGAAGTTTTGAGAGAAACGCACTGTAGTGGATCGTCACTCATCCAGATTGTGGGGATGAAGCTTTTCTTTACGGCGAGTGCGGTTTTCCTCGGAGTCCTCCCCATGGTAAAAGCGGTAAAAATGCTGAGATATAAGACATCTCTCTGCAGCGCTAGAGAATCAAGCCGGTCGGTGAGATTTTGGCCATGGACGATTCGGATCGCACGCCTTGCAGACTTGCAGTCAAAGTGACGCGTTCTCCCAATATCCAACTAGGACTGTCACAATTTTTCTATATTCCTTCTATCTAATATTCCTTTTGTTTGTAATAAACATTATCTAATTTAATATATATCTCTCCTTTAATATATCGAAACTTGTTTTAACGAATGTACAAATTAAACAGACTCCGTATGTGACAAGTGTGTTAATTCGTACATTTGTCATTGATGTAACTAAGACCAACGAAAAGTTTTTTGGTGGAACGCTCAACTTCTTAGACGAGACGACTTCACATTAAATATATAATTAACTCGATATATTTGAAGACAAAAGCAAAAGTTCGTGCGCGAGGGCATACATTAAGTAAGAAGACATTACGATGAGCATCTTGTTGGATGAGAAGGAAACTTCTCACAATGATTATACAAAAGATTAAAGTACACTCGTTACGGACGTTATGTGCCTTTTGTAGCTCCGCAGTCGTCTCCCGCCTTATTCATATATAATTCATTCTTACCAACGCACAAAGTTTGCTGTTGTACCGATCAAAGACTTGGCGAAGTCTGAAGGTGTTAAGAATTTTATTCAAGTACGCTACTAAATCGCGATAATGAAATTAACGTTTAATTTTTTTCCACAACTCATATAATAACCACTACGAGGCATGGACCTTCCCATTCTTGAAAGGATGGTCATAAATCCACCACGCTTGTCCGATTCGGATTGGGCGGTGTAATTAGACTCGGAATAAATCTATATTATATAGGGATATATATATATATATATATATATATATATATATATATATATATATATATATATATATATATATATATATATATATATATATATATATATATATATATATATATATATATATATCCCGATACGGGCAACGAACCCGCGACCATTGATTCTAAGCAGGAGCCCCGCCACTAAGCCATTATTAGGTCATTTTTAGTCTGTTTCACTTTAGTTTACGTTTAATTTTGTACAGCAAAATTTATGCTTCATGCTGGCTAGAAAAAATTAAATGACGCATGAACTGGCTACGTCACGGATGGGTGACCTTTAGTGGTAAATTAGGCAAAGCGTGATTTTTTTACCTTAAAGTAAAGCAAATTGGCGGTATGCATAACTGAAAACAACATTAGGCAATTTGGCATTTAGCCAGACATCAGCGAGTACCTGTCATTTTCATAGGATAGGAAGGCAAACGAGCATGCGTGTCACCTGACGGAAAGCAATCAATGCCGCCCATAGTCATCCGCAGTGCCATAGGCATTGCAAAAGCCTTTCTGACCTCTATGAAATGTGTAGACTTGTTTTGTGAAGGTTCCACATATTATACATACATTTTTAATATGTACAATTACGCTTAAAATGTAAAAATAAATAGTCAAATACATTGGTTCAATCTTTATTATAACCAGCATGTTTTTCTAATCAGTAACCCTGTATAAAGATTAATTATAGTGAAATATATCATATATATTTCATTTTTAATCATTTATTCAAATTATGTCTTATATAATGTAATATTAAAATACATCGTAGTTTTTATCATATAGATAAACTGAATCAGAAACCGACCAATATCATAAATAGTTAATTTTTATCCATTTCTAAATTCCATGTGTTATATAATATAATATTAAAATATATCGGCGGACAAAAATTGAATCAGAAACCGCCCAGCCGATCTACAGCGTCTCTAGGCTATCCGCGAGTAAATCAAGCGTGCCCAAACTTTCCGGGATTTGCCGATTTATACGATAGCTAGACTCCCCGGACGCATATCGGCGCCATCGCTTAATGAAACTTAAGAGAATACTTTCCCGGCAATCCAATATGGCGGTTGCGAGCGAAGTCCCCGGGATTTATTCCCCATTTGATAAGATCTCGATACGCGGATTTTGCCACACGTAATTTAAGTTCCCCAATGCGGACTTATTCCGGTATCAAGAAGAAATTATAAGGATTCATGGAAGAATTGTCTTCGCGACGCCTAAAATGTACTTCCTTAATAGTAGTGAGATCTAAAACTACGATAGGTTTGGAGCTGATCCGACTAGCTATCTGCAGTGTTGTCTTTGCTTTCCCTTTAAAAACGAAGAACATTTTTCTTTAACTTATTTATTTTAATATAAATTCTAAGTGCAAAGCAGCTGACCACACATACATCATCACGCCCGTAGGCAGAGTATCATATGCTACGATCTCGGCACTTTTCTTTGCTTCATCATTCTCTTCATACAACCTCGCCGGTTAAGGGTACTTTTGACTTGGCCTTTCTTGTGAACTTCAGCGATTTAGTATGTTATCCTTGATCTTTCCCTACCGACTCTTCCATCCACAGTTACCTCACAGAACTTGTAATTTAAGTGCTGTTTTAATACGCAGGAAAATCATGAATTCTCCATTAACCTACCCAAGAGCTCGGGCGCTACCTGTTGAAAAACGATTGTACTAATTCAAAAACATTTCAAACGTGACATAAAAATGCTCACAAAATTTTTAATTTTCATTGAAACCGAAAGAATTGTGAAGAAATGTATACAAATATTATTTTTTATAAATTTTGCAAAGCTTAAAGCTTACTAGAATTAGGTACATGACTATTGACAAATTTAAACTGATAACCTTCAAGATTATCAATTAAATTTAGTGATATATTTAAGTCTGTTAACGTAAGTGGGATATAACAATCCATGATTAATTCAGTCAAACATCAAATATAATCCTGTCATACAAAATAATAATGCTTCGAAAATGTTTGATCTCTCTAGTAATAACAGCTAATCCTGTATTATAACAGATTTCACTTCTCTGCGATACTCAAATACCAGTTTCAAATATCCCGCAGCAAGTCCTTGAAGCATAGTCTTGGTGAAAATCTCTCCCGCGCCAGATCCCTCATTAAAAGGCAACCAACCCTTAGTCCCTTGCCGCTATCGTGTGACGATCGAGAGACGTCATCTTAGCTGTAAACCTTACGCCCTCGCGGTAAGTATACAAAGACGCAGCGGAAGCGATTTTTTATTAATGCTATATATGAATTAATTAAGGTAAAACTCCCCGATATTACCTCAATTTTTTTTAAAAGAAAGGCGTTGTTGGTTTTATGGGTATCACAATTTCGCGAGATGAAGAACCACAAATTGTGAACTAGGATGGCGATACTTTGGTAATCAAGGTTGTTCTTCTATCATGGAATTTATGGAACGATTAAATACACATGATATTAGTATGGCAAGAAATAGTAATGATTTGCTTTGTGAAAAAGTATAGCAACTAAGAAGAGGAAAAAGATTTAAAAATATTTCGCTTTTCTTATAGCAGAGCAGGCAAATGAAAATGCGAATTACCTAGTGGTAAAAGATCACCACCACCCATAGACATACGGAACGGCGAAGACGTCTCAGATACGTTGCCGGGCTTAAGTGAAAATATACGCTTGTATCTTGAATATTTCGCTTCCGCTTCCGCTTATCCAATGTATTACATACCTTAAATACAACTCGACTCACATTCGTTTCGAATGCGATAGGTTTAAACTAAGCCGTTGTAAGCTGTAAGTAATAGAGTTCATTGAAACAGGGGTTCATTGTATCAAGTTTTAATGATATTAGCGATAGTAATTTGTAAAACGCACTGTCGCGGGACTTTCAACCTTTGTTATCTCGGGATTTCGGTGAAAATTCCCGTGTACATCGAACGACTTAATTACAACAGAGCAGCAATGCGAAGAGATTCCAAAATCCTTTGCTTAGAGCGTGCAACAGAACGTATTTTAATTTATACTAATAATTTCATTAATTTGGAATATTCATTCTATTTAGTTATTAGCTTAGAGAACTTTATATTGAACTGAATTTATAATAATACTTAATTAAAGTAATTTTTTTTAAAGTATTTTTAACCTATTATATATAAAAATAGAAAATAAATACATATGTAGGCATGTACATTACGTAATATCATGGCTGTTTCTCGTACGAATAGGCCGAGACCACTGATTTCCATCTGTTATTCGATCTCGGCATACCTACTTTCCTTGCTTCCTCAACACTCATCACTCTCTTCACGCAAGCTCGCCAGTTAAAGGTACTCTTGTCCTGGCCTTTCCTAAGTTCATCGGCAATTTGGTCAAGGTATGTTTTCCTTGATACTCCCATACCAATTCTTCCATCTATATTCGCAACCTAAATTTCTTTTATTAGTACGTCTTTCATTCAGGATCTCTACGTGTTCAAATCATCTAAGCATCAAAAAAAGAAAAGACGATTTGGATATCTATAAAGTAATTTAATGTTTTAAAACAGAGTCATTATCGAAGTAAGATTATTTATATTATATTTCCTTTTTATGTTTATACATTTTGATGTTTTCATATCATTCGATAAATTCTGTATTTGTGTGATTTTGTCCCATCAAAATATAAAGTCTGTTTATCACACAATTAGGTAGGGTTGTGCAGTGAGGTTCCAAATCAAATACACGAATAAAAGTGATCACAATTTTACAAACAAACTATTTTATTTCTATTGCATCTTATCCAGCAACTGTGATGTTTTAGGTAACCGTATTTTACTAACTAATTGAAGTGATGTATTAAATTTTGTCCTCATCACCTCGATAGTTGTTCCGTTCATCACTGTGCAATCGCAATTTTTTAAACTACCTACTAACTCTAGAACGACCTCCCGAACCATTATGCTTATCAAGAATATATATACCATTATGCTTTTCAAGAAACGAGATTATGTGTCCATCAAAGGCTGACAACGAATTTGTGATGCCTTTACTTAAATTAATCACCTACCATCAATATAAAAAATATATAAATATCCTTCATAATCGTTTGCTTATTTGAAAAAAAAAATTATGAATGTAGACGAGTCTCGACGAATCTAGAGGTCTTACTTTAAATGACATATAAATTTTATTAAAGTCACGAATCCTTTAACCTTTTTAATCAAGATTAGATACGAAACTCGTGAGACGGAGGGAAGAGAATCCGTTCGATTCAATTAACATTAAGTTTGTCATGTTGGTGATTGGAGCGTTTGCGAAGGGGGTTTTATGGTTCTCCGATACGATTGGCTCGTAAGGCTGCGTTATTTTATTTTAAAACATGCTGATCTGAATCTGATGTTGTCAGTTGGAAGTCTGCGACTGATAAAAGTTTTTACGAAAAAATATACATATAGAATAAAATATCTTCTACTACAAATTTTCAGGAAAATATAAAAAAATGCTGGTATCACAAATTGTGGCGACGGTCAATTTTCCCAGTGGCGGGGCTGTCACCTACGGTCGTAGGTTCGATCTAAGCATTGGGATAAATTATGTATGGTCTACAGATATTTTTTCCGAGCATGCTTACCCAGAAATGGGGTAAACCGTGCTCAGTAGTGAGAGACATATGGAGTATGAAAATCAATTACAAATTTTAACATGGTCCACGATCTTGACAAAGGACTCGTAGCTAACAAGTTATATAGTTTTATAATTGAGACCTATACACTACTATGTAACTATGATATTTGGGCAGAAGCCCATGTTTGTTTTGGATAACGTCTAATACACCAATCAATTTTGACAACATCATCACGTGGTGCACTCGACGTGGACGGTAATTAACGTATGTAATAATATGATTTGTTATTGTTCAATTGTGTTTATTGGTTGATATGTTGTCGATGACAATTGATGGAGATTTATTGGTATGTTCGAGCGATTATCTGTAATACATCGCCTAATCGGCGGCTTACCCAAACGGGAGTAATAAGAAAGAACAAGAGTTTATTCCAAAATCGACACAGCAGTATAGACAAAAAAAAGAATAAACATACATATAAAATAAAAATTATGACTTATACTACTATATGTATAAGAGAAAAGAGATAGAAACTAACACAGATTAAAATTATTACAAGCAAATGAAAATAATAAAAAAAAAATTAATTGTAATAATATTAGACCTGCAATCAATTATGTTGTTTATACACGAATAGAAACATATGAGGTATCAAACTTCAAGTCTAATATGCACAGTCTTTCTGAGAGTGCAATAAAACTTTCTATATTACATACATACATATCGTCACGCCTGTCTCCCGTAGGGGTAGGCAGAAACCACTGATCTCCATCTGCTGCGATCTCGGTATACTTCTCTCGCTTCCTCCACACTCATTAATTTCTATATTTGTTTTTAAATATTTTATGATCAGGGATCCGACACCATAAAGGCCATAAACATCAATTAAACATATAGGAATAAATAAAATTATAAAGAATAAAAATTGTACTTACTGAAACAAAACTTTGGACATATATAATGACAATGTAAACCAACTCAATTCAACCCAAATGAATCCCACACAATGTATTTACATAATGAAACTTCATAACAAACTATTAAACACCAATTCCATCCAATACGTCCCCTAACTATACCGACCGCACCGCTATCTCCCCGCTATTGTGACCCCATTATATCCACGGCGGTGTCAACACAAGGTGTGGGGGGTCAATAATAGGAGGTCAAATATTTGCCGGCGCCCGGCCTGCAGGCATCACGCCGAGATGTTTGCTCTCGACCAAAGATTTACACGTACATATACCTACTGGCCGTGTATCGTGGCGAAAAGGTTAAATTTGTAATGGCGTCGGAAAATACCCAATACAAAAGTCCTACTTAATATTATAAATGAGAAAGTTTGTGAGTATGGATGTATGTTTGTTACTCTTTCACAAAAAAACTACTGGACGGATTTGGATAAAACTTTACAGTATAATAATATAAGTATAACTTTACAGTATAAGTAATATAGGCTATTCATCGGAATAACATATAGGCTACAATTTGTAATGATTTTATGTACTTTTGGTCGTAGTATAATTTTACTATTAAGTAATACAAAAATATATATTTAAAATGATCGGTCATGAAACTTAATGTGGCAGACCAAATTCCACGCGGGCAAAGCCGCGGCCAAAAGCTAGTATTTTATAAATACTGGATTCATTTTTTCATCTTAGGTATGCTCTAAAATGTTTTATTTTTATGTAATAGGATAGAAAACAAGCAAGTGTCGCCTGGTGAAAAGCAATCAACGACGCCAATTGACATCTATAACTTCGTAGCTTGCAAAAGCTTAACGGGCTTATGAGAATCGTATTGGTTCAGAAAAACCGCTAAAAGTAGCTTATTCCACATAATGGTTGTGCGCGGAAAGAATTTATGGGAAGAATAGACCAGACTAGATCGCCACGCATCCAGTGGTGGGAATGAAACTTATTAAGAAATAAAATATCCCACATCTTGTAAGACCAGCACGTATTTCTTTCCGCAATAAATAACACACTCGTTCTCATCTCATTCGAGACTCGCGAAAGAAAGTCACTGATACAAAAGCTGTCAGTGAAACATTCTGAGTTAGGAATAAATAGTCACTTATAATTTGATTTATCACGATGGGTTCCGTATATGAAACTGAGCATCAACAGTCTATAGCACAATGATGGGCATAGGCCGCCTTCAATCTGGGATAAGACTGGGAGAAAAGTCGTCACGTTGGGAAGAAAGACTAGTGAATCCAGGTAGGCATTTTCCACCACAAACCTGTTTCACTTCACTTAACTGTGGCCTTATTTATGTACATATATTCCATTTCAATGTTGTTATATCGGACTTATAATTTAGTGTGGGACATGCACTGGATAGATAGAGTGACGACCTGCGCAGAGCGGTTGGTAGTAACTGGGTGCGTGAAGCTGAAGATGGGACATACAGACGCGTATATATTCACGCCTATCCCCCGCAGGGGTTGGCAGAGAACACAGAGCTCCATCCGCTGCGATTCATCGCAGCGAAACGGCTCGTCATTGGTCGCTTTTCGCCCTCGTAAGAATCAGGACGTGACGGGTGGCGAACCACGTCGCCGTCATTTTTCGACAAATTAGGTATATTAAATTCGTCTTTAGTGAATCCCACAAGCCGCATGGGAGGATGGAGGTCAGCCCCAGCAGAGCCCTGCATGCTGAGGTAAGGCACCATAGTACCCGGAGGAGCCCGACCCCGAGACGATCGGCACGCTTACGACTAGGCTCGCCCCTAGCCACGCATCCATTGGCACGGCAGACCGTGGATTGGCGGAGAGGAAGGGAAAGGATAGAGAAGAAAGGAAGGGGCAGGAAAGGAAAATGTGGATTGGGGGGGTTACCAGACTCGGAATAAACATTTAAAAATCCATATAAATATTTATTCCAATGCGGGAATCGAACCCGCGACCATTGACTCCGCGGGCGGAGGGCCCCGCCACTGAGCCGATCGGTCGTCCGCGTTATCATAAAGACGCGTCCATACAGACGCGTCTTTATGATAATGCCAGTAGTCAGGGTAAGAACATTTATGTGATAAAACGTTGATTGTCTCCTTAATCTTCTAAACTGGTTATAACCTAAATAAATAATTTTGTTTTTGTTTTCCATGGACATCTACAATATGAGGGATATTGCAGGTGCGTTGCCAGCTTTTTGGAAGGATATAGGATAATTTGAGTGGAAGAATCAAGTAAAGGAAGTAGAGAAAATAAAAAAAAGATGAAGAAAAGGCTGGAAATGGAAATCTTAGATAAATTATAACAAATAAATTTAAAAAAAAATGAAACAATAAATATATATTAAAATCAATACTGAAATGTTATATATACAATTTTATGATTGAATGTTTTACGTTTAACGTATTTTTAAAGCGGAACCCCAAAAGAACTTCTTGAAGGAAGCTCAGCGGAACGTAACAGGAAGCGACAGTTACAGCCTTTCCGGTCGTCGATTTACATCGCTGAATTATGGATTCATGAGGAAATGAATTTTGTTGATATTTTTTCGTGATACTCCCTTCTTGGAACAGGTATTTTGTTTTTTGTGTGGAAGCAAAATAAATTTACCCCGAATGTTCACAACTTGAAAGGTATTGTTTTACATATTTGTTATATTGTTGTATTACTTTGAACCTCAATTGTGATTCATATAGGTACATGCGTGTTGTAATTATATTCCTTTGAATAAGATATTGATCATGTTTGAATTGTGAGTGGACTGTATTGATTGGTCAGTTGAAAGACTTCAAGTGACAGTAGATCTAGAGGTTTTTATTTACTTGAAACCACACATAGTTTTTCTTAATTAAATATGAGAGCGTGTATGTTACAACAGCTATATGGCATGTCTTCTTGATCTATTACAATACGACTAACCTTATGGGGACAAAGGAGGCAGCCGTGAGGGATGAATGGCGGCATCTGGTGAAGTAAGTCACCACCAATATAACGCCCACAACTGCTCTGTCCAAAGTATGACGACCAAAAAGACTACGAACCTTACGTTGACTACAAATTAAAAAAAGTTAAAGACATCAGTGTTGCTAGCGACAAATCAAAACCCTTCAGATTGGATCAGTGATAGTCTCCCTCAAAACTGGGACACATCGAGATTGGCTTTTTTTGCTTATGTAGAGGCCAATGTAATCACTGCATCCCATTTACTGGTATTTGCTATCATAGCTCACTCATAAGACATTCACGGGCAGAAAATATGCCCAATTTTTCTCGTAGGTAGAATTTTAAGCTGAAATAACACACCAAAATACTGGAAATATAGAGGAAACGCAAGAAATAGGAAAAGGGGATGACTCCAGTTTTCTTCCACTTTGTAAAGAGCGTAACAAATACTAAAAAGAAATGGTTGAAATATAAGGCGGATTGCCGAAAGAGACACCAACAATAAGAACTAAGCTTTTAAGCTGTCTTTAATATATACGACCTTTTAGACTGGATCGTCTAAAAGGTCGTATATATTAAAAACCATTGGGCAAGACCACTCCGCCAGTCGTGTACCACTGAGGAATATGGATTTGAAAACGTACTAAAAAGCACCAACGAAACCAAACCCTTATAAGATATCGTGACGGAGTTCAATATTTCAGTAAACGTGTAACGACGTCATGGCTGAAGCGACAAAATATAGACAACGCAGCTTTGTCACGTACGTACATATTTTCATACGTGTCACTCTTGTTTCAGCTTATCTCTTGAACTTCTGCTTATAAATAATAATAAGAGAATGGTAGAATATATATATTTTAAGACATTGGCTCAGTGGCGGAGCCCTCCGCCCGCGGAGTCAATGGTCGCGGGTTCAATTCCTGCATCGGAATAAATATTTATATGGATTTATAAATGTTTATTCCGAGTCTGGTAACCCCCCCAATCCGCATTTCCTTTCCTGCCCATTCCTTTCTTCTCTGTCCTTCCTTTCCTCTCCGCCAATCCACGGTCTGCCGTGCCAATGGATGCGTCGCTAGGGGCGAGCCAAGTCGCAAGCGTGCCGATCGTCCCGGGATCGAGTTCCCCCGGGTACTATGGTGCCTTACCTTAGCATGCAGGGCTTTGCTGGGGCTGACCTCCATCCTCCCTTGCGGCTCGTGGGATTCACTAAGACGAATTTAATATAACTAATTTGTCGAAAATGACGGCGACGTGGTTCGCCACCCGTCACGTCCTGATTCTCACGAGGGCGAAAAGCGACCAATAACGAGCCGTTTCGCTGCGTTGAATGGCAGCGGATGGAGCTCTGTGGTCTATGCCAACCCCTGCGGGGGATAGGCGTGAATATATAATAATAATAATAAGACATTGTATCATGGATTCCCGAAAAACAGCTTAATTGTGTATTACACTGTTATTACGAATTGAAGGATGATTGGATACTTAAATAACAACAAGCCCTAATTTTCTCATATATTCTAAGATTTTTGTTTGAATTTTTAAACCATAAAGTACTTTTCTTTTCTTTGATAGCAATTAATTACAACTATTATGTCTGTGGCAAGTAAAATACAATAATAAACAATCTCTTCAAACGTAACAAGTCATCTTATCACGTTACGTCTTGATAAAATTGTGGCCATTTTATCAAAACCTTCCACGGACTTTTTCGGTCAACTTAAACTTCACTTATACACCTTAATCGAATTATACTGCATAATACGCCACCACAGTTAAACAATGTAACTGATAATAATATAAGATTATGAAAATGAAGTAAAAACAAAACGTCACTGATGTAAGTTGGCGGGAGAAGTCTTCCATAAAGTTTTTAGGCCGAAAAAAAGATCTACTAAGTCGGGTTATTTTTATAGTAAAGTAAGAGGCGTCTCTGGATGGTATATAACTATCGCCATCCATGTTTATAATATTGTGGTTACCTGCAACGCCAGACGCACTTCATAACCGATGCCCACTTTTAAGAAAGGTTAAGAATGTTTAAAGGAGAGAGAGTTAAGGGAGAGAAAGAGTTAAGGGAGGTGAAGAGAAATTCTTTTGGAATCAAATATTTATGGAGGGAGATGATTGCTTTCCATCTGGTAACAGTTTGTTCTTTCGATCCAATCTATAATCAATAAAATGAAAAATAAATCTTAGCATATGCAATGGTATTTTTTTTATGGGATAGGAGGGCAAACGAGCAAGCCTGTCGCCTGATGGAAAGCAATCAACGCCGCCCATAGACAACCGCGAAAAAAAAGGACATGGGGAAATAAAAACAAGGAACAACCGAAAAACTCATACATACCGATTCAATTTGCAAGTAAAGTGGGTTAAGAGCGCCGACAGAGTTGAAATCTCTCCCATTCAAACAATCCGCACGGACTCGGGGGCGAAGCTCCACTAGCCGTTTCGCAGCTCCGCACAAAAGAACGCATCGCCGATTAAATCCCAGGTGGCTGCGCGGATTAACGGATGTAATAAGCTAGAACAGAAATCCGCGGTACACCGAACTTTTGCGAACAATAGTAGCATTTCGGGCACTTGTCAACTCGCGTAATCTCGCTTTACACTTAAAATCCCTCTCGGAGCCGGTTTTAATCTGGGAAGAACCGGTTCTAACGGGTTTATTGTGAGAGCCGCTTTGAACTGTAGAGGTTTTTTCCGCTGCCGCTAATAATGGGTCTTGTTTCAATTACAGAAAGGCCTTTGTTGAGTGCGGTGATTTTAATTGTATTTCATTCGAAAATCTTTTAGCCGGGAACTTCTGTTAAGCTGCCGCTTTGCGCTTTTTAAAAATGCATACAATGGTTTTCTTGCATGGAATATAATTTTAACTGAGCATCTTGATATATTTTTAAATTAACAAATGTTTCATACTGTGGTTAGATAACTTCTGATCAAAGAGTTAAAATGCATTTAATATAATTAAAAAATAGTTTCCTTAGATAATAAAGGATTTGGACAAGAGTACAATTATTATTATTATTACATATAATATATTTAATTTTCAAAATGTTTACATATGTTACAGGACACTACATATCACACTAGGATTCTCTGTGTTGTGGGTAACTAGGCTCTACCCTTCGTAAATAATACATAAATGTTATTAACAATAAAAAATGTTATTAATATATAAATACCGCTTGTACATGCGTAAATATTTATAGGACTTATACATATTATGCGTAGATGAAATATTTTTTTGCCCACAATTACTCTGTGGAACAAGCTAACTTTAGCAGTATTTCCGAATCGATACCTAATTCAAACCTTCAGTTATCCAATCAATATTCTTCTTAAAAACAGTACGCTTTTTTGAAATGTGGAACAATTTATCACCCGCGGTGTTCCCACGTGATTATGACATGGGGTTGTTCAAGGAAAGAGCGTATGTGTTCGTTAAATGCCGGCAACACATCCGCGACCCCTCCGGCGGTGCGGTTTATGGGCTGCGGTGATCGCTTACCAACAGGTGACCCGGTTGCTCGTTTGCCTGCTCAGCTATAAAAAAATAATATATAGTATGCAGATGTTTATGAAAAATGATTATTTAGTATTAACTCTATTATTAGCGGAACCAACACAAAAAAAATTGTTTCGCATTTGTTATTACACTGTTTTATTCCGTTTGCGTGAACTCCTTGAAGCAACCGGACCCAAAAACAGGCGTCCGCAGCGAGCCTCATTTACATTTCGTTGATTGATTATTCAATCGGACAGCCGCAGTAGCCTTGCCGCCCTGGCCGCCCCACACCCCGATCGCCCGCCCACAAGCCAAATGCGGTAGTGGACCTCGTATAGGGTGTTCGATGGCAGAATTAATTTATATATCGAATAATCAATAAACGCATGCTTACTGATTATTTTTTGCCAATACTGAGAGAACATCCTGCCTTCACTGCACTGCTAAAGATACCATGGAATATCTTCGTGACATTTTTCCCTGACAAATTTATAAGCCGTTTCGTCCCTTTGAACATTTTTCTGGGTTGGGGGCAAGTTAAAAAGTAAGCTCTATGAAACAAACCCGAAGATTATCTCAGCGTTAAAATAAAATATCGTCCAGTCCACTAGTTCAGTGAGTGGAACAGAATACTGTAGCTAGATTTAAGGAGTTTGCAAGACGTGGCGGTAAAACATTTAGAGATAATTTTTAAAAAATAAAACTTTTATTTATGTCCTCCAGTTTTTTTATTATTTATATTTGAGTACCTAAATCTGCCGCGGGACACCCTATAGAATTGAATCCTATGCTAATGGAGATTATAAGGCTGACAATCTTTGTGGTATATTAGTGAAGTGAAACTTGGATGTTGTGGAAGTGATAATTTCAATTAAGTGGATATATTTCAATAGTTATCTTAAAGGTTTGTCGTATAGAAAAATTAAATTGCTCTCCCGCAATTTTCATCGATGTGCGCGTTTCTTTTATGATATCGAGATTTAGATACTGACTGTCTGTCTGATCCACAAGTAAAGTCCCTCAGGGAGTTATGGAGAAGGCTATGTTTGGAGATTCTCTGATGGTGGTGGGGAAGGTATGGGAGAATTCGGATTAACTATCCGCCACGATACCGGCACACCTTCCTTGCTTCCTCTCACACAGCTCTCCGTTAGTTGCTTCTCGCCCTCGTGGGAATCAGGACGTGAAGGGTGAATAGTGAATCCCACGAGCCGCAAGGGAGGATGGAAGCCAGCCACAGCAGAGCCCCGCATGCTGAGGTAACGCACTATAGTACCCAGGGGTACCCGATCCCGGGACGGTCGGTACGTTTGCGATTAAGCTCACCCCTAGCCACGCATCTATTGGCACAGCAGACCGTGGATTGGCGGAGAGAACGGGAAAAGGATAGAGAAGAATGGGAGGGGCATGGGAAAGGAAAGATTGATTTAGACAGGATGATAGGGGTATGATACTACCGCAATGGAAGACAAGGAGTGATACGGTAGTAGCTCGGGAGGCCGGGGTCGCGTACCAATACCATAACTAACGAACAGGCGGCTAGGCAAAGACATGATTATATATTTATAAATTTGTTTAAATTTGACTTCTTCTTAGCCACAGTAGCTGAATATAAAAATGCATTCGATCTGCATTGGACCATTTCAATGAATACGCTCTTCAAAGGCAAATATATAAACGGCTTAACAAGTGCATTTATGCTTCAGTGATGCGAATATGCATACAGTAGGCGTTTTCGTCTTTTAGACATATTATATATTTACGTATGTTTATATACTTTTAATAACGTTGCGCATCTACATACATATATCTGGCACATGGTTCCTTTTCTAGTATATCTATATAATATATATATTTTGTTTATATATTCGCGCCTATCCCCCGCAGGGATTAGCAGAGATTACAGAGCTTCATCCGCTACCATTCATCGCAGTGAAACGGCTCTCCATTGTTCGCTTCTCGCCCTCGTGAGAATCAGGACGTGACGGGTGGCGAACCACGTCGCCGCCTTTTTTAACAAATTAGGTATATTAAATTCGTCTCAGTGAATCTCACGAGCCGCAAGGGAGGATGGAGGTCAGCCTCAGCAGAGCCCTGCATGCTGAGGTAAGGCACCATAGTACCCGAGGAGCCCGATCCCGGGACGGTCGGCACGCTTGCAACTATGCTCGCCCTTAGCCACGCATCCATTGGCACGGCAGACCGTGGATTGGCGGAAAGGAAGGGAAAGGATAGAGAAGAAAGGAAAGGGCAGGAAAGGAAATGCGGATTGGGGGGTTACCAGACTCGAATCCGCGACCATTGACTCTGCGGGCGGAGGGCCCTGCCACTGAGCCAATCGGTCGTCTCTATATAATATAATCGACGGCAAATGCAAAGTGCGGTTTGTGGGCCTTCGATCAATCGAATGACAAGTGATTGAAGGCACATACGCTCGTACGAGCGTCGTCTCGACAGGAGTCGAGACTACGTCTGGAAGTTGGGCTCGGGTCACAGCTTGTTATTCGCAGTTTATTAACGGCTTCGTTACGTTCTGGATCTAGTAGCGATTAATATTTTTTTAGAGTAACTTATCGCTTACCTACCGTCCCGCTTTTTGTGAGCAATCGAAGGTGCCCTCCACCCTCGCTCGAAGGTGTTATTTGCATGATCAACCGTAAGGTATTTTGTATTTTGTATACGTCAAGGATAACCAAAAGTAAGCGAGTCGACGCCCGAGAAACTTACAGGCGTCGTTTATTTAGACTGATTTATTAAGATGATAATTTGTGAGGAACATAGAGTCAATTTTAGGTAGACCGATTATTTATTTAAATATTCAAACCCAGGTCGGTTAAATTAATTGTCGACCAAGTTTCATTGTTATTTACAAATTAGTTCCGTTTTGGTCCAATACCAGTGTATATGATGAGTGTAAGACTCTAAAATTTCCCATAAGACACATTTTTTAAAACCTCATCTGACTTATGTACGCCTGGTAGAGAATCGCAGAAAAATTGCACAAGTACTATATAAAAATACTGAAAGTTTTCGATTCTACTTACAATTAATTTGTAATTCGGCTCGAGTCCAAGTTCCGCCGTCACCCGGGATTACCTTAATGAGCAGTGAATAGTAGATTCCGGGATGGATCCCTTTTAACGAATTAGCTTTGAGGACGACACTCTGAGATATTGAAAGTTTTTTTATTCCCCCTCGGTTTTATTACAAGCTTGTAGGACGGGTGACAGGCTAAAGTCGGTCTGTCAATATAACGTTGTGAAAACACAGCTAAGGTAAGTAAGGATTAAGGCTTTTATAGGCAATTTTAGTCTCTTAAAGAAATGGGTTTTCTTTGGAGAATTTAAGTCAAAGGTGAGATGACATAGCTGTGAAATTAATGTAATTTTAAAATGTGTTTTAAATAATATGTGTTAAGTGTGTTATACAGATAAACAAGTTATATAAAAAAAATAAAAGGCTTTTTCCCTTTATTCCTTTGTATTCCCTTTTTCTTTTAAATTTATATCATGCTAAATATCTTATATAAGAACATTTTATTATCTCATATAAAACTGAAATTAATTATTTTTTTTTATATATTCACGCCTATGCCCCGTAGGGGTTGGCAGTGACCTCAGAGCTTCATCCGCTGCCATTCATCGCAGCGAAACAGCTCGTCATTGGTCGCTTTTCGCCCTCGTGAGAATCAGGACGTGACGGGTGGCGAACCACGTCGCCGTCATTTTTCGACAAATTAGGTATATTAATATCGTCTTAGTGAATCCCACGAGCCGCAAGGGAGGATGGAGGTCAGCCCCAGCAGAGCCCTGCATGCTGAGGTAAGGTACCATAGTCCCCGGGGGAGCCCGACCCCGGGACGATCAGCACGCTTGCGAGTAGGCTCGCCCCTAGCCACGCATCCATTGGCACGGCAGACCGTGGATTGGCGGAGAGGAAGGGAAAGGATAGAGAAGAAAGGAAGGGGCAGTAAAGGAAATGCGGATTGGGGGGGTTACCAGACTCGGAATAAACATTTATAAATCCATATAAATATTTAATCCGATGCGGGAATCGAACACGCGACCATTGACTCCGCGGACAGAGGGCCCCGCCACTGAGCCAATCGGTCGTCGGGGTGAAATTAATTAAATAATTAATATTTGAAAAAATTGAATTTATATCAAGTATCATCCAGTACAAGTTTACAAAAATGTATTTGAACTTGAGTGGATGAATAAAAAGTATTTTATTAACCATTGAAAATTTTAACAAGATCTATTATTTATATACGTATATAATATAGGGAAAGTGAACAGTAGGGATTGAATAAATAAATTAATATTAAACGTAGATTAAATAAATGTTAATGTTAAACATATTCACGCTTGGGAAGAGTTTTATGAACGGTTGAATCTGTTATTGTCTTATTTTTTACTTTAGTCTATTTTTTCCGGTTACATAGCTTTCTTTTTACACATCGCTTCTTTTTTTTTATGTATCTTCAGTGCAATTAGTATTGCGCTGATTGTTTACTATGTGGTGACCGGTTTCTTATCTATTTTTGCATAAAAAGAAGAAAAGAACTGAGTATGTAATAATAGCGTGATCTTATGAAAAAAAAGATGGCGTCGTTAAATTGGCGCCAAAACTCCGAAACAAGAGTCATAAGCGGCTGGAGCCATTAATCATTTCGGATTCCGAACGCAAACCGAATGTTGTTGTAACGCGAAGTTTAGAGTTTCGCTAACGATGCGGCGAGTGACTCGCTGGCCAGTCCATTATTTTCGAAAAGGGAACTCGGCATTCTATTTTTCATTTTCGCCTCGCACTTTTGCCATAACGGCTGATGTATGATTAAAGTTCTCGCCTGCGTTCTGTTTCTCTGTATTAGACAACGCATTTTTTTTTAAAATGAAAAAAAAATGCGTTGTTTTTGTTAAATACCTTGCCTTCTACGATCTGCGCACAATTCGAAATGGATTTTTCGACTAGAGAAATTTCAACTGAAAAACATAAAGTAATTTAATAATTAAATTTCCATAATTTTTATAATCCACGCTCTCTTATTTCAATTTTGTGATTATTTTTAAAATATATTTGAAATACGTTAAAATTTTAAATAAACGAAATGTTTAGCCTAGATTTTTGAAAGGCTTCGGTAATGAATTGACAGCATGCAACACGTTTGTAGTTAATAAATAACTTGCATACCAATATCTATTATTAAGCTAGATATATGTATGTATGTAGCTAAATAATAGATAGACTATGGTCTATGCCTAAGAAATTTTTGAAAACTTAATTCTAAAATCGAAAGAACGAATTGAAAAAAAAGGAAAAATATAAAATCTCTTTTCTTCAATAAACCTTTGGAAAATAACAAAGATCTATCCGAAGTGCCGACCACTAAATTCTACGAAAACGGTTTAGTGCACTCGAAGCGCTGGGCGTCCATAAACTAATGTTATTCGCAACGTTATGCGCCTTTCGGGACCAAAAAACACTCGACCAGGGCTGCCATACCTTCCGGTTTCAACTATAACACCAGGCAAGCTTGAGTTAAAAGTATTATACCGTGTTTCTGTTGTAATTTATTACAGCTTATTTGTGAATTTTTCTCTTTTAGATTTTCGGCCTAGGTAGTAACTTAGTAAACTAAACATAAATGACTATAATTGCACCATAGACATCTAAGTGTTATTATTTATTCCGAATAGAAATTTTTGTAATAATAATTTTTCATTTGACTTTGATAGAATAGCCACCATTTTATCAAGACGTAACGTGATAAGCAGACTAGTTACATTTCAAGAGAATTGATATTGTTGTATTTTACTTGACACTGGCATAATAGTTATAACTAATTGCCATCAAAGATAAGAAAAGGTCTCCATTTTTGTGTTGTTTACTTTTTTTTAAATGTTTTTATTTTATGCCATGATTTAGTAATTCGCGTTTGACTTATTTCTCACAAATATAAAAACGTTATTCATCATTATGGTTATATGAGTCAAATAACCGTGTCGAATAACGATTCAACTTTCAAACTCTTCTCTGAGGATGGAAGCTCTGATGACTTGACTATCTTAAAAAGAAGGCTAGAAGTTAGAGAGCTGTCATAGTATAATTACGGACAGCAAGTTCACTGATTCTGTCTGTTTTTTATTTTAAGCGTTTAGTGCAAATCTTATTAACCTGTAAGACGCTTAGTCGAACATTAGTTTTAAACAAGCTGTGTTTGTATGTAAATTAAACTTCTTTCCATGTACCAGCACTCTGTGGAACCAGCTACCTTCAGCGGTTATTCCGAACCGATACGACATTGGCACCTTAAAAAAACACGCCTACACATATCTAAAAGGCCGGTAATGCTTTCGTGACTCCTGCGGTGTCATTGATCGCTTTCCATCAGGCGACGCGCTTGCTCGTTTACCCTCCTATCCCATAAAAAATAAAAATTGTGTCGACGTGATTCTGTTGTTAATCATTAAGTTAAAAAAAAACATAAAGCAGTGCAAAAAAAATATTTTAAATTTAAAAATACAATAGCTTTCCCATCTAAATATTCATATTTCAGGATATGGAATAGTTACCAAAAGGAAAACTATTTTACGACCAGATTGTTCTACAAATAAAATGTCTAAAGCTAAAAGCCAAAGCGGCGCTTGAAAGCGCTTAAGTACTTTCGTTTCCATGAGCCTTTATTTCACAGATGGCAACCTTACGTCTGGCCTATAAATTTTTCATGAAGCCGCCATCGCGACGAGCTGGCGGGAGGTGATTGAAAAAGCGCGTCCCGCGATATTGCCCGCCGTTGATTGGGCGGAGTTCTTCAAGAATCAATGCGTTCGGAAACTCGATGAGTATTCGAGCGCGGTGAAGGGGCGCCGGACGGGAATTTGAAATTAGAATGGCCATTGACTTTTTTATTTTTTATATTTCAAGTATTGAATGTTTTCTTCTTTTCAACGTCCATTATGATATTTGTTTTATGACATTTAATTTATAATAAGCATTTTATGAGTTATTGCGAATGTGACATTTGGCTCCAATAGGATATAGCGAGTTATGGTATAATTTTTTTTTTATATATTCACGCCTATCCCCCGCAGGGGTTGGCAGAGATCACAGAGCTCTATCCGCTGCCATTCATCGCAGCGAAACGGCTCGTCATTGGTCGCTTTTCGCCCTCGTGAGAATCAGGACGTGACGGGTGGCGAACCACGTCACCGTCATTTTCGACAAATTAGGTATATTAAATTCGTCTTAGTGAATCCCACGAGCCGCAAGGGAGGATGGAGGTCAGCCCCAGCAGAGCCCTGCATGCTGAGGTAAGGCATCATAGTCCCCGGGGGAGCCCGACCCCGGGACGATCGGCACGCTTACGACTAGGCTCGCCCCTAGCCACGCATCCATTGGCACGGCAGACCGTGGATTGGCGGAGAGGAAGGGAAAGGATAGAGAAGAAAGGAAGGGGCAGGAAAGGAAATGCGGATTGGAGGGGTTATAAGACTCGGAATAAACATGTATAAATCCATATAAATATTTATTCCGATGCGGGAATCGAACCCGCGACCATTGACTCCGCGGGCGGGGGACCCCGCCACTGAGCCAATCGGTCGTCTTTGGTATAATGGTCTCCATTTTATAAGGAAGTAATGTGTTTAAAATTTACATTTTAGAATGCTTGTAAACTCTTTTACTTGTCATTTTTTTTTACAAACTACTTAAAAGACGATGTGAATAATGTGATAGAAAGAAGGATTCAATGTGAGTGAAAACAAGAATTAATGTGAGCGCAAAAAGTAATGGCATAGTAAGAACGAACTAAAGGAAGGAAGTTTGAGTTGCGCCTGCGAATTTCTACACTCGCCATATGTAATAGAGAAACACGGTAAAATTTAAAAAGAGGGTGTGGTATTTTGTAAGTCAAGCTGTTTAACCGCGACATCGCAGGAGTCGCGCAAGTGTTGCCGGCCTTTTAGGTATGTGTAGGCTTGTTTTGTGAAGTTGCCAATGTCGTAACAGTTCGGAAAAGCCGCCGGAGGTAGCTGGTTCCACAGAGTGATGGTGCGTGGAAAGAAGTTTCGAGAGAAGCGCACCGTAGTGGATCGCCACTCATTCAGATGGTGGGGACGAAACTTTTCTTTATGGCGTATTTCTTAAAAATAAATAAATGAAATAAAAATGGAATGATGATGGAAATAAATAATATTTAAATAATTAATTGAAATAGAAAGAAATACAAAACAAAAACCCTACATATCCCTAATAGAGAAACATTCATAGTTGATTCTCAATTAAGAGTTAATTCAGGCTGTCCTCATAAACGCGACAACAACTGCTGTTTGCCGAAGGCTTGAAGACATTTTGTGTACCGTATTGTAAATGTTGTCTGTACAAATATTGAACTAGTATGATTGGAGAATCGCTTCGCGTTTGTTTGCTTGTCTAAAGTGAAATTTTGAGAAGGGATTACATTTCAGAACCGTTGTAAAGGAATATCGGGAAAACATTATGGAACCGAGTTTTTGATAAACATAAGTAATAATAATAATAATAATAATATATATTTATTGTTCATTGATAAGTTTACAATTTTTGTTTCCCCGTCTGCCGAACTAGGGCGAACCCTGTACTACGGCAGACGGTTCCCTTCTGTGACATATTTATGAGTTACATATATTATTTTCTTGCTATACTTAATATAACTATGCAAATTTAAAATTTAAAAAAAAACTTTATTAAGTTATACAAACCAAAAAGATTTTTTTTTTTACATGTGATAATATATTGTGATATTTCTGAATTTATTTTAGAGTACTAGACATTACTTTTTTCCACAGTCTATATATGCCTCACTACTGGACATTTCTGGAGGAACGTACAGTAACCCACGACGCTTACATATATTTGTCCCAATGCGGGGATCGAACCCGCGACCATTGACTCCGAAGGTATCAGCACCGACACTGACCCAATTTATGACTTCAGCGGTATTTTCGAACTGATACGACATTGGCATCTTCAAAAAACAAGCCTATGTGTAGGCTTTAAACGCTGGCACTGCTTTCGTAATAGCTACAGTTTCGCGGATATCTATTGTTCTTTCCACCATGACACGCCTACTCGTTTGCCTTCCTATTCCATAAAAAAGTAATGTGAACGAATAGGGAATGAATTCAAGTCAATAAAGGTTTTATTCGGTTTAAAATAAAATTCGAATTTCGAACTGAATATTGCATTTTCATTTTTCGATATCTCGCATCTCGATAGAAATATTGGAATCCTTATCGATTCCAATGCTATCAAAAACGTTCGCGATTAATGCTGGGGCGCGGTTTAAACTTACATTTGAACTCCATTTCATAGCCTGTAAGAAGGAATAAACGTATATACATAAAAATATAAAAAATGAGACTATAGCTTTTACAGTTATTAGAATTCGTGATGACCATTTCAAATAAGTAATTTATGCACTATAATACAGGCCCGTTTCCCGAAGGGGTAGGTAGAGACCACAGACCTCCATCTGCTACGATCTCGGCATACTTCCCTTGCTTCCCCCACACACATTTTCTCCTCATGCAAGCCCGCCGGTTAAGGGTACTCTTGACCTGGACTTTCTTAAAAACTTCAGCAATTTAGTCAAGGTGTGTTTTCCGTGGTCTTCCCCTACCGACCCTTCCATAAAAATTCGCAACGTAAATTTCTTTTGCCAGTCGTCTTTCGTCTGACGACAACGACTGCATGTCATACATTTGCATCAATATGTCCAAATATCTTGAAGATGCGCACTTGCACAATCGAAGAAAGTCTTCGTTTACTGCGAAGCTTCGCCAGACATTCCACGATACCGGATATTGTGGTAAATGCAAAGCAATATTTTTACTTAAATACGAATTTACCTAATATTTTTGGTACAAGTTCCAGAGAAATAGATGATTAATGGAGTCAGGCGTCACCTTGCGGAAATCCATCACTATGTGGACAGTCAAAACTTTTACTTAGCTAAGATCCGCGATAAGCAAACAATAACATAAAATTAATAATGTGTGTTTTCCTCCCTAAGTAAACTCTACGGAAGACAACCGAAAAGTCATACACTTTTCGGTTGTCTTCCGTAGAGTCTACTATACCTGAAGATGCCACGTGGTGGGGTGAAACACGTGTCGTTTACAAGGTGGAAAAGTGGTAGTGTATCTTTGGTGTTGTGTATATTGGTTGGTGGGTGGAGAGTTGCTGACGGCCGTTTTTTGGTAAGTTTTTGGTTTAAGTTCCAAATTAATCCACTTCATTCAACAGGAAAACACATATTATTAATTTTCTGTTATTGTTTGCTTGTCGCGGATCTTAGCTAAGTAAAACTTTTGACTGTCCACAGAGAAATAAATGTTAAAGACACGTTTTCTTTTTCAATATAGCAAATTTAAGGACATATTTAAAATGTTTTAGTATGATATCAACATCTTTTATCGCTTTTCCCATAACGAGTGCTTCGAAAAATTGTCCGGTATAATTCCTGCCGTATGTTGTTGAATTTCACTACCACACAACTCGCCACAAAGATATGTTTCATACGTACCACCTGAATAAAACATTAGTGGTAGAACCACGCTAGCAGACGAATACTTTGTCAAGAATGGCATTGACTGTTGTATTTTCTTTGCTTCATCCACAGTCATCACACCTTCATACAAGCTCGCCGGTTGAGGGCTTTATAATAGTTTACAACAATAGTCTATTTGTAGGCAGAATCGAATCCATGAAGTTAGATCTTAAGCTAATCCCTTACCAATTACGTTATATGTATGCCAATTTACAAGAATAAATAATTCATAAAAGAAATAATAATATTTGCGCAATAAAAGACTATAAAAGTTAATAAATATACTAAAAGATTATATTTTTGTTTTCGAAAAAACTATAATTAACATTTTTATTACATCAAGGAGATGGGTATTCTCGGAATTTGATTAAAAATTCGCAACTAAATCAGCTGGAAAAATAAATTTATCGAGATAGCTCTTAGAATAAGCAAATTAAAGTGGCAATGGGCTCATCACGTGAAGAACTGAGGACCATTGGAGTAGTTGAATGATAGAGTGAAGACCTGGCAAATTTGTGATGTGAGACGATGATCTTCGTGTAGTGGCTGAATGACAGTAGTTGTGTCAAGTAAAAAATTGGGTAAAGTAGCACATCTTGGGGGCGGATTATATCGAGCAGTTTTTCATGTGATAAGAAGGCAAACGAGCTAGCGCGTCGCATTATGGAAGCCAATCAACGTCGCCCATAAAAATACGCAACGCAAACGTTGGGTACCTTTTTAAGGTTTCAGAAATACCGTGAAGGTAGCTGGTTCCACAGGGTGGTAGATGAAAGAAGTTTCTGGAAAAGCGCACCGTACTGGATCGCCACTCATCCAGATGGTGGGAATGAATCTTCCCTTGTGGAAGAGTGGACTCCCGTAGGCTGTTTATGATGATTATGAAGTGTATATTGATCATAGTTTCTTTTCACATAATATATCCGAAAATAGAATATCGGAATAATTCGCCAAGCTTTTCTTTTAATAAATCGCGGTTGTCTATGGGCGGCGTTGATTGCTTTCCATCAGGCGACACGTTTGCTCGTTTGCCCCTCTATCCCATAAACAAAAAACTTTATTTATGCACAGATATGTGCTTTTAAGTTCAATCGTAACACAAAACAGCCCATTTACATTCCATCTAAGTCGAGTAGTAGCTAAAGCCGAAGCGTATTTATTTTAAAAAAGCCCTCTAGTATTTTCGAAAAGCGATTTGATTGGATGTGTACAATATTCCGTATCTACATTTCTATCATAGAATGGGCCATTGCCTGTCACTGGCACGCTCGTGCCAGCCTACTATGCCGTATTTTGTTAATTGAACTGGCATTTCAAGCGCAATAGAGCGTATTCTGTTGTTAAGTTTAAACTAGATTGAGAGAATTAAGTTTGGAGCTTTACAATAACTCCTTAGCTTAGTCAAAAAAAAAATTGGAATGCCTCATATATAAATTTGACAGTTCACTTTTTTCCCGCCAACTTACATCAGTGATGTTGTGTTTTTATTTCATTATTATAATCTTATATTATTATCAGTTATATTATTTAATTATGGTGGCGTATTATACAATAGTTCGATTAAGGTGTAAAAGTGAAGTGATATGAAGTAAATGCGTGGATCGTGACTTTTTAAGTTGACTGAAAAAGTCCGAAAAAGGTTTTGGTAAAATAGCCACCATTTTATCAAGAGGTAACGTGACAAGTTTACTAGTTACATTTCAAAGGATTTGATATTATTGTATTTTACTTGACTACTTGAATTGCCATCTAATAAAAGAAAAGAAAAATTTGACAGTTATCTAAAGAAAAAAGTTTTTTTTAATGACTCTGAATTTTATGAATTATCAGACGAGACTAACAACCGGCGTACATATACGCCGCATATATCTTGAATCAATTAATATTATTAATTATTATATATAATATAAATGCGTGAAGACCAAGATCGGTTTAGGTGGTGCTTTTTGGGAGAGGCCTATGTCCAGCAGTGAACTGCCGCAGGCTGTTGATTGGTTGACTGAATGTACAAAAATATACGAGAATTTGTTTAATTACAGTATTCCTAAAAAACAATAAGTCATGATCATTATATTTATTAATATAAAAAAACGAATTGTAATATTACTTCAATGCGAAAAATATTTAAATATTATAAAAAACAGAGCGATATCATTAGCTGAAAATCAAAGAAACTCAAAAGCAACTGAGCTTCAGCTAGGGGAAATTTTAACTTGAAAATTAGATTAAAGTTGGAAGCGCAACGAGAGAGTAATTAACGATATTTTTCTGTATGATATTTTTAACCTACATTTCCAGTCCTAATTAGGACTTTTAGTTAAAGGTATGAATGCACTAGGGCGGATTAATTTTTTTTTTGCTTCAATGTAAATTTCAAGCATGGACCTCGACATTAATATCTGCCCACAAACTTAACATATATTTTTATTTTAAAATGCACGACTAGGAATGTTTTTATACCAATAGATCTCTTTGTAAACATAGCAACTGAGATGATAGTACTTGTACTACAAAAAGTACATCAATGGTCGATTGGTGGAACAAAACCACGAACTACGATCGTAAATGTAATCCTAACCAATTGAGGTATTGTTGTATTGTAACATATAGTCGGTCTTGTTGTAACAATTTGGAATTAAAAAAGAAAGTTTTTCTTCACTTCTCACTCGTATGTGTATTAAAATGTTTGAGAACCTCTGGCTTAGACGTTGTGATGACATCGTTTAGATTATATTTGTCTTTTACAATAGAACATTGCAATGTAATATGCTTTCCTTCCCAACATATCGATAAAGAAATCGATATTGAACATCCAAATAAGATTGTAAACGATATACTATAGATTTTAAAAGATATTCTTTGATTAGATTATGAAATCTATTTACATAACAATGCCGTACTATTTGAGTGAAAAGATAAAATTGAATTGGATCTGCCGTACAAATAATAATGCCTTTGTTCTAATGCTTTAAACGTTAGTGAGAATCTTTATGTATAGCTTTCTCTTTTCTATATACATACTTATTTATATAGGGCATGCGGTAGCAGAATTAGGTTTAGGTATGTGTAGGCTTGGTTTTTGATGGTTCCGATGTATTATCGGTTCAGAAACAGTGCTGGAGGTACTTGCTTCCAGTATTAGGAGTAGGGTAGTGGTGCATCGATATTAAATTAAAATGATAAAACCGTTTTTGTTCGAGCGATAGAGGAAAATTTAAGGGAAAAATTCGTCCGTCACTGGTACTTCATTACATATCTCCCTTCAAACACCATCCAGTGTGTGTATACGTGACGTATCTTGGCAATGGCTGAATTAAAACGAGCCTATTGTAAATTTCTTTTTATTAAAAAAAAAAATAGACGTTACGCCATTAGAATATGTACTTGTACTTCAATTAGGTTGGATAATAATATTTATGATATTTTACAAGGGCCTTATTTAAAATTTAGTTTAAGCGGTATTTATAAATACTTCATTGCAATTTTCAAAATTGTTTTTTTTTTAAAGTAAATATTTCTCAATGGCCAGCAACGTTTTGGCGCTATTGTGTCTATGGGCGGTGTTGATTGCTCTCTATCAAGCTATACGTTTGTTCGAGGTATTAACAGTTTTATATCTAAATCAGCATAGTGGTGAAGTCACTACTTTCAGAGTCAAAGGCGAGTCTTGTTCGGGATAAACGTATGATCATGTGTTCATTCCAAATCCTGGTGTCCTACCAATTGACCCTAGACGAGCGACGTTGGTTAATAGCCATTCCTCCAGAACATCCCGTGCCTAGAAGTGAGGCAGATATATGGGTAATAAAAACTGATAGTCCCTTTGTTAATTTTGACCATTAGAAGAGTAATTTTCTCTCTCTCTCTCTCTCTATATATATATATATATATATATATATATATATATATATATATATATATATATATATATATATATATATATATATATAGCCATAAACGCGTCAAAATATTGAGCAAAGTTTCGGCATGTACCCCCAATAAACATTCGTTAAAATGAGATTTTACATTGAGTGAATATTTGTGTCAAATACGAGCAAAAGTAAACTTTAGTTAAAAGAAATAAAATACATTTTGGACCGTATACAACATCGTTTATAACCTTAATATAGATTATAAAGGAATTTCAACGCTATATAGTGAAAAGTAACATCACAAAAGATCTCATCTCGTATGTTCAAATTACTTGGAGCCGAACTTAAAGACCGTTGGAGAGATAAGATATTAAATTCGACAAAGAAACATTCGGAGAACCCGAATTATTATCGTTTATAATACCATTTAGCGTGTCTACGTCCAAATTAAACAATTGTGCCTCTGTTTTACTCCGCTACACTCCGTAGGGGAGAGCGCCCTCTAGCAGCGTAATCACATATTTTAGGGGCGGACCCATTGTAATATGAAAGCATTTTGTGGTGATAATCGTGTAATAAATATACAGGCGTCGTCCGCCCGACGCTTCCGTCCCGCAGATTGTAGTGGGAGCTTGCTGTTAAGGTAATCTGAGCGTGAAATTGTTATCAACATCTTTTTTAAAATCATTTTTATTTTATATATATATATATATATATATATATATATATATATATATTATATATATATATATATATATATATATATATATATATATATATATATATATATATATATATATATATATATATATTCACGCCTATCTATATCACGCAGGGGTTGGCAGAGACCACAGAGCTCCATCCGCTGCCATTCATCGCAGCAAAACGGCTCGTCATTGGTCGCTTTTCGCCCTCGTGAGAATCAGGACGTGACGGGTGGCGAACCACGTCGCCGTCATTTTTCGACAAATTAGGTATATTAAATTCGTCTTAGTGAATCCCACGAGCCGCAAGGGAGGATGGAGGTCAGCCCTAACAGAGTCCTGCATGTTGAGGTAAGGAACCATAGTCCCCGGGGGAGCCCGACTCCGGGACGATCGGCACGCTTGCGACTAGGCTCGCTCCTAGACACGCATCCATTGGCACGGCAGATCGTGGATTGGCGGAGAGGAAGGGAAAGAATAGAGAAGAAAGGATGGGCAGCAAAGGAAATGCAGACTGGGGGGGTTACCAGACTCAGATAAAACATTTATAAATCCATATAAATATTTATTCCGATGCGGGAATCGAACCTGCGACCATTGACTCCGCGGGCGGAGGGCCCCGCCACTGAGCCAATCGGTCGTCTTTTTTATATATTCACGCCTATCCCCCGCAGGGGTTGACAGAGACCACAGAGCTGCATCCGCTACGATCCCGGCACTCCTCCACACTCATCCATACTTTCATCCGTTCTTCCTCTCACATTCATCGCATCGAAACGGCTCTCCATTAGTCGCTTTTCGCCCTCGTGGGAATCAGGACGTGACGCGTGGCGAACCACGTCGCCTTCATTTTTTATGGTTTTCACTGCTGGTGTCCACTACACCAGAGTGTCACCTATCATGCAAGATTCCCATTTTTAATTAAATTGTGCATTAATATTTTTATTGAGCCGTTGTCTCTGAAATGTAAGCTCATTAATAATGGGTTCATTCATTCATAGGTTCATAGTTTCATTAGTTCAGAGATAGACACAATAAATCTATCGGATCTTAGCAAAGTAAAATTCGAACTGTCCACACAAACAAAAAAAGGAATAGGTTTCATAACGTCGTGTATAAACCGATACTTTCCTGAAAATGGTCAATGACGTTCTTGGCTACGGCTCGCTAAATGTCTCTTATAAAAAATAAAATATCCCCTGATGGCAGATAAGATAATAGGCGACGACAATTAAGCTAAACTGAGTCCGGCACAAACAGAGAAACGCCATTTTCTTTTTCGTTCGTAAATGTGAAACTAAACCCTTTTATAGATACCGAAGCGTTTTTTTACGAACTATTTACTGTTCAAAGAATATTTTTTGCAACGTTTCTGCAATGCCATTGGTGTTGCAGATGTCTAGATGGGCGTTGTTGATTGTTTGCCGCTAGGCAATGCGCTTTCTCATTTTCCTCAAAAATACTCACTCTAAAATAGTTTCCCCTTAATGTTAGTTAATACTGACATACTGTAAATTTTTAATGTTTTATGGTTACCACAAATGATAATAGATGGCGCTATCCTAAGGTACCAAATCATATGTTTTGTTTCATGTAATTGTGAATACCTCAACTCAGTGCAGTACTTTAAATATTTAGGGGTTCTAATAGATAAAAGACTTAGCTGGGCACCACACATCACATTACTGGCGGGAAAAATGAGACGATTAATAACAGTATTTAAAAATTTGCGTGAAATTGATAATATAAAACTCAGCATCAAAATATATAAAGCCCTATGCCAATCCCTCCTTACGTACTGCATTGTGGCGTGGGGAGGAGCTGCTTCAACCCATATGCTTGAATTAGAGAGAGCATAAAGGGCAATTATAAAAGTAATGCTACACAAGCCTTACCGATACCCCACAGATGAATTGTATAAGCAAACAAAACTTTACACAGTCAGACAGCTATATATACAATCATGCGTGGTGAAATATCATAAGGAAGTCACCTTGCACGCATCAATTCCATCAAGGAGATGTATTATTTATCCTTTGCCCACAACTAAAACTAGCTTTGCCCAACGACAATATAATTATTTGGCTCCGTTTATTTATACTAAATTAAATCGCATAGAGAAGACTAATAATCTAAATATCAATTCAATAAAAAAACTCATAAACAAATGGCTATCCAACCTAGCATATAATTCTACAGAATTAATATTAAATAAACATTAGCTTAGTAGGACAAAATAAAATAAAATAAATTCAGACACAGACACATGTAAAAAAAAAATCTTTTTGGTTTGTTAACTTAATAAAGTTTTTTTTTAAATTTTAAATTTGCATAGTTATATTAAGTATAGCAAGAAAATAATATATGTAACTCATAAATATGTCACAGAAGGGAACCGTCTGCCGTAGTACAGGGTTCGCCCTAGTTCGGCAGACGGGGAAACAAAAATTGTAAACTTATCAATGAACAATAAATATATATATTTTTATTTATTATTTATTATATATTATTATGTACATCTATTTCTATATATACGGGGATATCCACACCCCTCAAGGGTGTGGGATCGAGCCTCAGGGATGAACACCAGTGCCCGCGCGACATCTTAAATGGGCGACCGCCCCCCGGTCCTAGATGCCGCTGTTTTCAACGTTTAGTGGTCGTCCTTTAACGACTTCGCGTCGTCGAGATGTGGCTGAACCTATTCCTACGTTGGGTTCGTCACTAATCCTCCCCCTTCGCGGGAGCCAAGCGGCGACAGAAAGATTTCGCGTAGGAGCAGGCGTCCCTTTATCTGTTTCTCTCCGAAAGAAGAATTTATTAGGGGAGGTAGGAGGAAGTAATGAGAGGGGAAGAGGATTAGAGTGGGGCCTCCGAATCTCTACATTCGCCGTACGAAAAAAGGTAACATGGAGTAAAAAACATTTAGTAATGTTACGGTATTTTCCCTACCGAGCCAGCCCATTAGTATGTAGCTCTACTTTTATAAATTAATATAAAAATCGACAGTTAACCTATAATGATTTACAAGGCTTATTTAATTCGCCCGACGACATATTGTGTGGATTTTATTGTAATGTTATGTCAATACAGCAAACAGTTGAGTTTATCGACGGATCGTGAGAAAGTTCACATGTTTACTCGTATGTCTCTCAGTGTGAGCACGTGGCGATAGTTGCGCTTGTATTGATCCGTCATAATATTAGCTTGGGGTCCGATAGGCCCCCGGGAGCCACTGCGAAACTCATCCTATTATTACTTGGAAATGTCGCTGGCTTTCGAGCTTCCAATGTATCGATTCGTGCTTTATTTACTTAGTTACAAAGCCACGTGGAATGGGAAACGAATTGTGTTCAGAAATGTATTGTACTTACAAGATATTGTGGGGATAATGAACAGGTTATTATCGTGTATAACGTTTCGTGTTTCAAGCTACACGAATGTTTCGAACGGGAAGTGAATCGGTTGGAAAATTATGATTTAATATTTAATGATGTAAACTTGAAGGTGCAGTAAAAAGACTAACATTATTATATATTTATTTATTTTATTCATAAGAGTTGTGTTGAAATTCGGTTGGAGCATAGTAGGACTCACTACAGGCTGGCTGGTGCAGGGCGACTTTGGTCATTTTTAGAATTTAGCTACACATACATATATAGGTCTCCAGTCGAACAATCTTTGCGTCAACCTCTCGTGGGCTATTCGAGCAATATATCCAGCCCGGCTCCATTTCCTTACCACGATCACCATGATTATCTCACATGATGATCATCACATCTTGCACTTTGGTCAGTCTTTTTTATATTATTACACACTTAATGACTTCTAATTGTTGAAAAGCCAATTGATTTTTTTTAAATTTATCATTACACACAAATAGAATTGCAAACAATAAGGAAACTATTAAATTGAGTCGACTACATTTATGGACTGTTTACAGCATGAGTCTTTGGTGTGTAAAAGAGAGTACAAGATGTTAAAATATTCAACCTCGTACAAAGTTGAGCTTAGCCGACGGAAACATAAATCCCTTTATTCAAACATTTCATCTTTAAACAAACCGGAGATTACGTCAGCGCATGTAATCGGCGTTAAAAACGTTGAACACTTCTGAGCGGGGAGTTACTGAGGTGCTAAACTTTAATCCATTGTTTGGCGGGGGATCACAGCTTTGCTTATCAACTGCGGCCGGCAGGGGTCGCTTTTTTACCGTCTAGTTTCAATTAAGTGTCGGTTAATTCTGGCGCTAAGTGCTCAGCTTGAGCTGCGACTTAATTTATTCGCGCCAGCATTCTAACCCCGGGATTAATTTAATGGAAGTACCGCGACAGGTCTCCTGCTAATTGCCACTCTCGATTGTGTAAACAAAAATAAGCGAGGTATATATCTTCTTGAAGGGGGTAGCTTAAAACGCCCATTAGCCGGTAGGAATGTGCGCAAGTTAAACGGTGTTGGTGTGAATGGGCCTCTAACACAAAGATACGTCTTTTTAATTAGGGCGGACGCAGCTGAAAGCTGACGCATTTACTCAAATGCGAGTTTGCGCCAACGCTCCAATGTTTGAGCCAATTAGCAAATTATTGTTTCAAACAATTTCAGTGTTGGCTCTTACATTCTTTTGAAGCTTTACATTATGTGAATAACAAAGTACTAAATAGTTTTGTTATCTTTATTTGAGTAGTATTGTATAATTATAACAAAAGTCATTGTATTAAATTAAGGTTATAATGTTCTTTGTTTATAATATCATTATACAAATATAGACCAGACAAATAGAGTCAAAACTAAAACAAGTGCCTTTGTTGTGTCCTTGTATACACACATATAAGCATGTACTAAATCACTGTACTGGTATGAACAGTTATTGAATTTTACACTGTAAGTACTTTGTAATAGACAGACAGACAGACAGACATATATGTACATTTATTTCATATATATATACATAAATGCATATAACGCAGAAGTGGACAATGGCTCAGTTAAAATTTGCATTCATTGAGTAGACAAATTGATTTTCTGCCACCGCTCGACCCTCATGGAGATTCAGCTTAGTGCAACTTAAGAAATTCCAGCCTTATATATATTTGACGACCAATTAGCCCAGTGGCGGGGCCCTCCGCCCGCGGTGTTAATGGTTGCGGGTTCGATCCCCGCATCGGAATAAATACATATATGTATGAATTACAAATATTTATTCCGAGTCTGGTAACCCCGCCAATCTGCATTGGACATGCGTGGTGGGTTAGCGTCCGTTTCTTCACAAATGGAGAGGCTTGTGCTGAGCAGTGGCACATATATGGCCTGAAAAAAAAATTGAAATAAACCCGTATATGTATATAATTATAATTAATAATTAGGTCTTATATATAACAATAGCATTCATATCACAAAATTAAAAACCCAGGATGGCAGAATACTCACGTCGAAGTCTGAGGTTCTCGGTGAGATCGAAGACTTCTACGGCGAACTATACGCTTCTCATGCACCACAACCTGAACCCGTTTACAATGATCCCAGAGCCACGCTTTCCCGCCACTACACCGACGAGCTGCCAGATATTGCCCTTGAGGAGATGGAGTTGGCCCTCGGACAACTTAAAAATGGAAAAGCCCCGGGCGAAGACGGGATTACTGTGGAGCTCTTAAAAGCAGGAGGTCGACCCGTGCTTAAAGAGCTCTGCAGAATATTCAATTCTGTCGTGCAGAATGGGAGAACTCCTCGGGCATGGAACAGGAGCATAGTCGTCTTATTCCACAAAAAAGGGGATAGGACGCTACTTAGCAACTACAGGCCCATCTCGCTCCTGAGCCACGTCTATAAGTTGTTTTCGAGGGTCATCACCAATCGACTCGCACGAAGACTTGACGAGTTTCAACCCCCAGAGCAGGCTGGGTTTCGAGGAGGATTCGGCACCATAGACCACATTCACACAGTGCGGCAAATTATACAGAAAACAAACGAGTATAATCAGCCCCTGTGCTTAGCATTTGTGGATTATGAGAAGGCCTTTGACTCCATTGAGACCTGGGCTGTCATGGAAGCCTTGCAGCGGTGCCAGGTAGATCATCGATACATCGAGGTATTGAGATGTCTTTACAATGCCGCCACGATGTCCGTTCGAGTACAGGGCAGTCAAACAAAACAAATCCAGTTGTATCGCGGTGTGAGACAGGGGGATGTCATATCCCCGAAACTGTTCACTAACGCACTGGAAGACGTTTTCAAGACGCTAGACTGGAAAGGACGAGGCATAAACGTAAACGGTAAGTACATCTCACACCTGCGTTTTGCCGATGATATCGTGATCTTGGCAGAATCGCTAGAGGAACTGCAAGGGATGCTGAACAGCCTAAATGAATTCTCTCGACGAGTCGGTTTGACCATGAACTTTGATAAAACTAAAGTCATGGTCAATGATCATCTGGATCCACAACCGACGGTCGTCAGTGGTAAAACTCTCGAAGTTGTCCAGGAGTATATCTACCTCGGGCAAGTCTTGCAATTGGGTGGAGACAACTTCGAGAAAGAAGCCGATAGAAGGATTCAGTTAGGCTGGGCAGCATTTAGGAAACTCCGTCCGGTCTTCTCGTCGCCCATACCTCAGAGCCTGAAGACGAAAGTCTTCGACCAGTGTGTCCTACCCGTACTCTCCTACGGCGCCGAAACGTGGACGCTGACAGTCCGTCTGCTTCATAAGCTCAGAGTCGCTCAGAGAGCTATGGAGAGAGCTATGCTCGGAGTTTCTCTGGTAGATATGTTTCGGAATGAACAAATCCGCCAGAGAACTAAAGTCACCGACATAGCCTTTCGAATTAGCAAACTTAAGTGGCAATGGGCTGGTCACGTCTGTCGGAGATCCGACGATCGTTGGAGCAGACGAGTGCTGGAGTGGAGACCGCGTCTCGGTAAACGTAGTGTGGGACGCCCCCCGGCTAGATGGTGCGACGATCTGCGCAGGGCGGCTGGCAGAAACTGGATGCGTGTAGCCGAAGATCGGGCTAGGTGGCGCTCCATGGGGGAGGCCTATGTCCAGCAGTGGACTGCCGCAGGCTGCTGATGATATAACAATAGCAACAATATGCAACAATACCAATACTGCTGTAACTTGGTTGTTATGATATATCAGGACATAATTGGTAACATGAAACAATATTTAAGACTCCTTAGTGAAGGAGTTACTTATATTGTTCCAATGTTTTGTTGCTAGATTAGAAGCGTATGAATACTGCAGTTTTTTGGTGTAATATGGTCTATTATAACAAAAAAATGTAGTTGTGTCTCAAAATTAGTGGATATCAACCCTTAAGGAAAATGATTAGGGCACAAAATGACAGTTTTATTGACGGAAAAACTACAAAAACCGATTGTCACAAACGGACCAAGTGTTCGATTACGAGCCACGACGATAGCAATGTAAAAAATAGAATGCAATCAGCATTACACGCGCGGCAGCTGCGGATCTCTAAATTACGACCCGCTTAGCCGTAACGAAGGGTTCCGCACAGGGCTGCTAGATAGGGTCGGTACGATTGTATCTCGGGTAACATTCAAAGTTATTTGTACGTTTCGCTCATTGTTGTTAAGCGAATGTAACTTTCTACAAAAAGACGGTAAACTTTATCTGACAGAGTTATATTCTATTGTTTTTTTTCTCTATTAAGCAATTGTTAACGGAGTTGTTCTTGTGTTTATTTCTTCGCCCGTATCTCTGTCGGCCATCGAGTGTTTATTGTATTAAATGGATAACTGTTTGTTGTTTGTTTCTGTTTCCCTGGTGTTAGGGTTCGATGATCAGCATTTTAATATATTAAATACATTTTGACTTTGGCTATTATTATTTAAAAAAATGTATAGGATAATTTTAAGGATTTTTATAATACGCAATAAATTCAGAAATGTATGAATGTATTTATATGTTCATATTTTAAAATATTATATATATATATATATATATATATATATATATATATATATATATATATATATATATATATATATATATATATATATATATATATATATATATATATATATATATATATATATATATATATATATAATTCATTATTATACTTATAATAATATAAATATATTAATATGTTTGATTGGTTTTTAATTTTTTTTTATTACGTCTGAGAAAAAGAATTGCTAAATTCATCACTGGAAACATTTTTGATAGTAAGGGTTCATAAAGTTTTAGGTTATGTTTATAGATAGATATATTCTTAATTGTACACCAAAAACAAAGTTATACAATTATTGATTGTAATATTTACATACAAACGACCGATTGGCCCAGTGGCGCGGCCCTCCGCCCACGGAGTCAATGGTCGCGGGTTCGATTCCCGCATCGGAATAAATATTTATATGGATTTTTAAATGTTTATTCTGAGTCTGGTAACCCCCCCAATCATCATTTCCTTTCCTGCCCCTTCCTTTCTTCTCTATCCTTTCCCTTCCTCTCCGCCAATCCACGGTCTGCCGTGCCAATGGATGCGTGGCTAGGGGCGAGCCTAGTCGTAAGCGTGCCGATCGTCCCGGGGTCGGGCTCCCCGGGGACTATGGTGCCTTACCTCAGCATGCAGGGCTCTGCTGGGGCTGACCTCCATCCTCCCTTGCAGCTCGTAGAATTCACTAAAGACGAATTTAATATACCTAATTTGTCGAAAATGACGGCGACGTGGTTCGCCACCCGTCACGTCTCTCACTCACGAGGGCGAAAAGCGACCAATGACGAGTCGTTTCGCTGCGATGAATGGCAGCGGATGAAGCTCTGTGGTCTCTGCCAACCCCTGCGGGGGATAGGCGTGAATATATATAAAAAAAAAATGGCCGTCTTATCGCTAATAGCGATTTTTTCCAGACAACCGTATTTTAAATTAATAAATATTAAAAAAATATATAACAGAAAAAAACAATGAAATATTTTACAAATATCAATCGATTCGAAGAACAAGCTTTTCTAACAAGAAATATATCAGTTCCAATTGTAAACTACTGATAACCTTACTTACATCCCTGGTTACAGAAGGAAGAAAACAATGCGAATTGACAGTTTAATCTGGAGAACTGGTGGTGCGGCTGAACGGGGGGAAGGTAGTGCGCGATGCACTGACATTTAGGAAAAAAAGGAGATGTTGAATAAGCTCGCCCGACCGGAAACTCTCCGCGAGCTTCGAGTGGAAGCTTTGTTCCCTTTAGAACAATTTAACGGTTTCCAAAGATTTATTTTCTTTAACAACGTATGCATGAGGTACAAAAATTAATTAAACAAATTACGAAGTATATTAACTTTTTATAAACATAAATCTTGAATATCGAATTACATAAAAAGTAAAAGATTTTATTTTTTTTTTAAAAGAAGATTAGAAATGTTTTAAAATATTATTATTGTAGAATTCTTGTCAACCATTCAAACTAAAATTATAATGTTTGTATTTGGAAGTGGTCCACATCTAAAGTCCAGTGGAGGATTCATACATAGGTACGAGTCTTGCCAACTGAGCTATCGCTGCTTGAACTAATTTAGTTTTTAATATAGATGAGCTAATACAATTGTTTGGATTAGAGAATTTGGTGTTATATATAATTTATAAAGTATTAGTTTTTAATTTGACATATTTATATAAATGTTTATTTTTTTAGTGGTAGAGCCACGCTGCGGACGAATATTTTGTCAAGAATGGCATATTATTTGTCTGTAGTATGAATGGGCCGGCTCGCCCGGGGTAGTACCACACTCCCGCAGTAAACCGGCGTCTGAGTGGTAGCTTAGCTACCGCGCTTCATCCGGTGAGCAGTTGAGTTCCGGAGCCCCCCACCCTCCTCCCATATGATACTTTCCTTAAAGGCCGGCAACGCTTTTGCACTACCTATGGCACTGCGGATGTTTAAAGGCGGCATTAATTGCTATTTATCAAGTGACAATCCTGCTCGTTTGCCTTCCTATCCCATAAAAAAATGTCAAAATAGTAAAGAGAGAAATACAATTGGCATTAAGAGAGAGAAAGATTTAAAGATATAAAAAATTATAACCAAATTTAAAGACACAATAAAAGTATATAAGACGTTAAAATAGAAATGGACAGGACATATGAAGGTGAGGAGAAATGGACAAAAATAGTCTCTGAGTTGTATCCAAGGGAAGAAAAAGGAGCAAAGGGCGACAGGCCAAACGCTGGGAAGATGACCTTAAAAGAGCTGCAAGTAAAAGATGCATAGATTTAGCAAGAGATAGAGCGTCATTAAAAACTTTGGAGGAGGTCTTCGTCGACGGACAAGCTGTCGATAGTACAAAATAAATTTAACAAATTATTCAATTTCAATTAATGGTAGTAGACAGTAATAAAAGCTTATTTATTTATAATTTATAAAATCAAACTACATAAAAAAAGAGATATGAAAAATTAAATTTTCATTACAGAATTATCCTTAAGTTAATCAGTAGGAGAAGTAACGTACATAAGTGATACCATAACTTATAATTTATTCTTTAATTAATAGTTATTTGGATACACACCGTGTCTCCCACGCTCTACAGGCGACTGTAAGGCGTTCACAAATCAAGAAATAAGTAGTAAATGTGTCCTTTGCTTAATAAATTATACAAATATGAATGGCACCCATTTTACCTATAACCATAATTAGGGGGTAATATAGGGATGTTAAAAAGGGTCGGTAGGGGAAAATCAAAGAGAACATACCTTGAATAAATTGTAGAACTTCTTAATAAAGTCCTGGTCAAAAGTACGTTAGCCGGCGAGCTAGTATAAAGAGTGATGAGAGTGGATGAAATAAAGAAAGTGTACCAAGTGTAGCAGATGGAAATCTGTGGACGCTGCCCACCCTTACGGGAAACAGGCGTTATCATATATTGATTAAGGGAGTCAGGCGTTACTTTGCGGAAATCCATTACTATGTGGTCAGAACTTTTACAAGAGACAGATTTTTAAGATCCGCGACAAGCAAACAAAAATAGAAAATTAATAATGTGTGTTTTTCTGCTGGATGAAGTGGATTTACATGGAACTTTATCATCATCAGCCTACGGCACTCCACTGCTAGATCTTTTAAGGAGCGCCATCTAATCCGATCTGCAGATACTTACATCCAGTCTCTATCAACCATCTTGCACATATCTTCATTCTATCTCTAGACCAGAAGCGTCCCACGCAAAGATATAGTATAACAATGAATTTGGTTCTCCAGCTTTCTTAATAACGTGCAATTTTCCTCTTTACTTACTAGGGAATATTAGAAGAGCGTTGAAAATGAATCTCCGCCATTTCTATAAGATTAAAAAAAATATTGTGAATATTAAAAATTATAAAACAGTTTTAAAAGTTAATACTATTAAAACTATACTACAATTATAAGAGTGTATTTCCTATTTCCTCAAAGTTACGTAATACACTACTGGGTACAGTTAGAATTCCATTTGAGATATTATGGTCTCTTGGATCAGATAATTGATAAGCATTAACGTATCAAGTGACAGACGGCTTTGCCAGAATCAATAAAAGCAATCAATAGAATGGCTGTGATCTTCCTTCTCCGGCTTTCATTTCTATTATTTATAATACCGTTAGGTTATACCGTCAAATTTGTGAAAGCAAAATAAATCTGCTTATCTCACGGTGGACAAGAAAAGTATCACGAAACGCATAGATTTATTTGCTTGTTTTTGTTTTGTAGTATTTCCAAAAATCATCTCAGAGATTCTAGATCATTACAAAAAATAAGTATTTTTTTAATATCATTTGTTGCTACATCATTAATCATCAATATTTAACGTAACTTGAATTATTTAAAAATAATTTAACATTATAATAAGAAAGAATACAAATTAAAAATAAATAATTTGGTTCAAGTGCCCAAATTTTTCATGCTTAAAATCTCCATAAAATCGAAAATCAAAATAACACAAAACCATATAAACTTACACACCGTTTAAAATTACAAAAGAATATGATTATTTTTATATAATATGTAGGTTTTTTGCCTTCGACACGCTGCGAGGTATGTTTGTTAACAGCATCATAATGATTGGCTAGATTCGAAGACATTAAAAACTAAGAAACAGCATTGCATCTGGTGAGCAATGAAAGCCGGAATTCTAAGCTCTTTCCTTCCGCTTCTTTCCCATTCTTAATTCCTCTCTATATCTTTCTTAAACACAGACAATGCATCTGCAGTTATCTTGCTATTGCATTTATCCATATTTGTTTTTCTTTTTTTTTAAACTTTAAAAATACTTTTTTACGGGATAAGAAGCCTAAGGAGCTAGCACGTCGCCTAATGGCCTCCCTGCAGTTGAATCACCGGCCTATGAGATATATAGGCAAGTTGTTTTTGAAGGTGGTGTGTGGAAAGAAATTGTGGGAAAAATGCACCGTTCTCGATCGTTCCTTAACCAGATGGCATGGGTGAAACTTTAAATGAAAGAAAAACAAATAGTAAATTTCATTACATTACATTAAAATTCCAACTGACTACGTCAAGAAAATTGTCGACAATTATAAATAATAACATTTAATACGCCAACGGCCCAAAATACAATTTTTTAAAATTAAAACATTCACAATATCGTAACAATGCGTGTGACATGAATATAAAGTTCACCTCAATGAAATATTCAAGAGAAATTCGTCATTGCCGATTCATTCGATAAAAATAGCCTTTATGCGAGCCATTTTCAAAATTTTCCTCTATTTTCAACATTTTTAACAATTCAGGCATATCATTTAAAATGTAATTTTTACCTAACTAATACAACTTTGATGTTATTGGAGCACGATTTAAACCTAGACAAATAAAGTTATTGCCTGAAATGTCGTCGGCCTAATTGTCAAAATTTGTAAGTCCACATGAGACCACGTGTGACAAGCTTTGTTATTGAGCCAATTGAAGTCAGTTCCTTTGCGTAAATTTATTAATTTATTATTCAGATAGAAAGACAATCACTAACTTGCTTAGATTCGCGAAAAAAACAATTTCGAAAATAAACACTTAATAACGTTTTTCAACAACGAACACACACACACACACACAGAATAAGACGCACATCTATACATACAAAAATTAATAAAGACTTTTTTGTAACTCCAGCGAGTTACTAAAAATTACAATCACACGAATTTGTGTTATATGTTTGTTCCCGTCAGTGAGAATAGTGGGATAGTGAGTTAGTTATTATTTTTGGTAGTACTTACTTATGCGACCAAACTTTTTAATTCTTAATTACAGAAAAACTAAATATGCTTCAAATCTCACAGATCACACGTCAGCCATTTTAGGAATTACAACTGCAAATATAAAAGCTTTAAACATTTAACAAATAGCTTTTCAAATACAGACACAATTGTCACACTAATTTTTAAATAAATTCCTTGTATTTTATGTTTTTTCGTCATTATTATTCATTTTTTATAAATAAAGTAATGTATCATTTTTGAGCATTTCTCAAATATTTAGAAGTAGTAGAGCCACGCTTATTATTTGTAATATTATTTGTCTGTAAGTACCACACTCCGGCAGAAAACTAGCGTCTGAGTGGTAGCTTAGTTACCGCGTTTCGTCCAGTGAGCGGTTGAGTTCTGGAGGCCCAACCTCCTTCCCGCCCCTCTCCCAAAATGACACTCTTTAAAGGTCGGCAATGCTTCTGCACTGCTTATGGCACTGCGGATGTCTATGGGCGGCGTTGATTGCTTTTCATCAGGTGACACGCCTGCTCGTTTGCCTTCCTATCCCATAAAAAAACTAATGTTCTTCAGTTTGCTACCATGTGGCCCCTGGCTATCAAGGGTTGCCGACCGCTGCTCTCACCAATTAAGCTGTTACTGTGTATTGTTTTATTTAATCACGGTTTATACACCGCCAAAGGTCTTTGATCGGCTTGTTATTGTAATATTAAGTCGAGCGTGGAACACAAGTTGGGATAAGCTCTGGTACACGTAAACACCGGTTACACGTCGAGGAACCTGCCCGTGTCGGTGTTCTGTTACTTGTCAGTCGCCCCCGCTCGGGGTTACCAGATTACATCTAGTTATGATTTATTTATGTTGTTCCTTTACGGTTTATAGTTCAACGACTTTTTATTTCCCTTATGTAATAGCATGCGTTAGCAACAGCGTATAAGAAAAAAAAAATAATCCTCATTCTGCCCGCAACACGCGGGGATTGCGAGATCAGGAGATAACAAAATTGATTGGAATTTTTTAATAGGGTCGAGAGGCAAACGAGGAGTCGTGTCACCTAATGGGAAGCAATCAACGTCGTTGTCATGTTTGCATGTTTATTAAATAAAACACATACTTCTAAGACAGCTGAGCATAAACTGGTTTAGTGTATAGTTGATATAATGAAGGTAGAAATACGTAAGTTTTTATTTGTTAATCTATCTACAACACCCGCCCATGGACAATAATGTGTTGCCGGTCTTTTATATATGAGTAAACTTGAAGATTTCAATGTCGTAACGAAAATACCGCTGAAAGCAGATGATTCCATAGAGTAGTGGAAACTATAGATATAGAATACATTTTTCACGAAACTCCGAGTGGTGATCTAGTATATAAATACTCACACACTAGACGCTCACACAGTTGAAAGCAAGACAACTAAGTTCGACAGATATTATAATTTAAAACACAATACGAATACACCCTCCCCAGGTGCGCCACGAAAGAGACCAACCGATATCCATGGACTTACTCCTTTGCCTACCGCTAGCATAGAAAATGCGTTATTAAATAACGATACGTCCATCGCAGTTGTTCGCGGTCGACGCTTCTATTTAAATGTTATATCCCACAGTGCACGCGGTTGTAGATATAATGTGACCGCTGTTTACCATGAATCTGGAATTATTACGTCCACTGTCCTGTGTGTCAACAAAAATATAATTTGAATTTCACGAGGGAAATTGTTGCGGAAATTACGTTTGTGTTATTGATTGTGATAAACTGGAGCGGGCAATGTATACACAAATTGTCGTATAATTACGTGTACAGTACGCGGGGGCTGATGTACGTGATGAAATAAATAACAAATTATA
The DNA here is from genome assembly GCA_031353405.1 of Baronia brevicornis. NCBI lineage: Eukaryota > Metazoa > Arthropoda > Insecta > Lepidoptera > Papilionidae > Baronia > Baronia brevicornis. The sequence continues at coordinate 130,974 of JASFAT010004092.1, read as the reverse complement.
ATTGCAGTGTTGGAGCAGACGAGTGCTGGAGTGGAGACTGCGTCTCGGCAAACGTAATGTGGGACGCCCCCGGCTAGATGATGCGACGATCTGCGCAGGGCGGCTGGTAGAAACTAGACGCGTGAAACCGAAGATCGGGAAGCCTATGCCCAGCAATGGACTGCCGCTAGTCGTTGATGATGAATGGAAAGAAATATAGTTTTGTTTTTTTTGTTACAAATCACGATTGGTGCGGCGCTTTTGTGTTACGTGTTAGTGTGTGTAGTTGCGTTTTTTATTTTTTTCAGTGTGTGCGTGTGTCAGAGTGTATGATTATCTTTGTCTATACATTTTATTTTTTATTCTATTTATTTATTATCGTAAATTCTTTGTAATATAAAAAAAATCTTCTTTTTCTTTGACTTTTCGTTTGTCTTCCGTAGAGTCTACTATATCTGAAGATGCCTCGTGTTGTGGCGAAACACGTGTCATTTACAAGATGGAAAAGTGATAATGTGTGTTTGGTGTTGTGTATAGTGGTTGGTGGGTGGAGAGTTGATGGCCGATTTTCGGTAAGTTTTTGGTTTAAGTTCCAAATAAATCCACTTAACCCAACGGAAAAACACACATTATTAATTTTCTGTTATTGTTTTGTTTGTCGCGGATCTTAGCTAAGTAAAACTTTTGACTGTCCATATAGTGATGGATTTCCGCAAAGTAACGCCTGACTCCATCAATAATCAAAAAAAAATCCTAAAACTTATTTGATAAATTTTACATGGCTCCATAGCGGATTCTTTGCGTGGCTCGATTTTAATCCATAACAGAGCTTCGCTCAAATATGAGCAAGGGATATTCCTGCGGGACCATTATGTGACCGTCATTGTTAAATTACAGCGTTTGTATTGACATGTTCGGTCAACACAGCTGGCTGCGCAGGACGAAAGCGAAATGCACAATTTTACAAAACACGACATGTAATTGTAGTTAGTTCGTGCGGACAATAGTAAGTTTTGTGTAGGTAACGTAATAAGGGGAAGTATTACGCCTTAGGGACGGAGTTACAGAAGGGTTCCCGTTAGAGAGTATGTACATACATACCTTTAATCCCCTTTCTTTGCTTTCCCTAGACAGAAGCGGGTTGTAAACACACGTAAGGAATGTAAATATTTAATCTATTATGCTACTATATGAATCCTTTCAAATTATATTAGAACTATATGGATATATAGGATGTTCAGTGGCAGAATTTGTGGTACAGCCACGCTGCAGATGAATACTTTGTCAAGAAGCATATTATTTTTATCATGAATGGGCCCGCTTGCCCGGGGAAGTACCACACTCCCGCAGAACACCGGCGTCTGAGTGGTAGCTTAGCTACCGCGCTTCGTACGGTGAGTGGTTGAATTCCGAAGGCCCAACCTCTCTCCCCCCTCCCATAATGACACTTTTGTTAAAGGCTGGCAACGCTCCTGCACTGCCCATGGCACTGGGGATGTTGATGGGCGGCGTTGATTGTTTTCCATCAGGTGACACGCCAGCTCGTTTGCCTTCCTATCCCATAAAAAAAGAAATAGGTCGAATAATCTTTACACGCATACTAACTGCCTATTATGAGAGAACATGCTGTCTTCACTTCACACACATGGTTTCAACAAGACGGCGCCACGACTCACAATGCTAGAGACCATGGAGCTTCTTCGTGATTTCTGTCAATATATGTATGGTCTAGATGTATTTACCCTAAGTTTGAATGTTCCGCTTTTGACAAGCGTTGTAGGTTACGGTTTGTACTTCCAAAAATCGGAAGGCCGCGTGCCCAGTAGTGAGACAAGAGTATGAGCTTTTAGAAAATGTAGTGAAAAGTTACACGTAATTTTCAAAGCATCTGCAATATCTATTGTGTCTGTCTATCTATGGACAACGTTTTCTTTCAGGCGACACGCTAGCTTGTTTACCTCCTTTCCCATAAAAAAAACTGTAAAGAAAATACGTACTTGGTTGTGTTTCTTTGCCGCCTTAGGGGAAAGGATTTCTTTAAATGAATACGTGCATTAGCTACGACGTAGTGCCCCAACCTTTCCGTTTCAGGGGTCAGAGAAGGATTCGTTATCGGGCACGCAACGCGCAGACTGACAGAAGGGTCGTGAGCTATTTACCTAGGCACGCGATTCGGAGGGAGCGATACTGCGACAGATGCGTGATCCTATACACTATGTACACAGACTAACTACAGTACAGGACAATCGAGGTGATTAAAGAAGGAACAAACTGTATGCGTTTGGCTTTTCCCGCCAATTTACATTTTCATCATCATCAATGTCATTATCTCTACACAATCCCTTAGAATGCCTGTTTGCTTCTTATCAATACCTGGAATACACGGTAAAAATAAGTATAAGTATTGTGTGGACAGTTAAAACTTTTACTTAGCTAAGATCCGCGCCAAGCAAACAACAATAGAAAATCAATAATGTGTGTTTTCCTGCTGGATGGAAAAAACGGCCGTCAGCAACTCTCGACCCACCAACCACTATACACAACACCAAACATATATTACCACTTTTCCACCTTGCAAACGACATGTGTTTCGCCTCAACACGAGGCATCTTCAGGTATAGTAGACTCTACGGAAGACAACCGTTAAGTATTAAATTGTAATTCCCTAAAACTGTAATTCCCTATAAGTATTGTAATTACCTATACACTTCTTCGCAAACACACAATTTTGTTTGTCTAATTTGTGTTCGCGGATCTTACCAAAGTAAGTTTGACTGTCTAAGAAAATGAAAAAAGTTTATTATCTGCAAAAAAGTCTCTGGGTATAAGTTATCTGTACACCCAACGTGAGTCAGGACCCCGAGGTTCATTTAAACGGGGCCCGTTTGACGGTAGTCGCGACCGTCGTGGCCGATAGGGGACAAGGAACGCCAAGGGATACCCATCGGAGGGATAGAATACGTCGTTTTGAGGACAATTTGAGATGTACCAGTCGATACTTAACGTCAACTCCAAATATTTATGGTAATCCTCAAACTCGGAGGCGGAAAATCGGAAACGAGTCACTGGATTTATTTTCCTCGGGTGTTAAATTATTTCTCATTAATCTCCGAATACGGTTTCGTTTTTCCTTTTTTCGTCTATTTATATGATTCATTTAATATATAAATGTCATTACCATTAACTATTATCAATAGCTTATAACAGTAAATAGGGATGATTTGGCCAAGGTCGAATCTTTGGGCAGATAATTAGCAAAGGGTGTATAGCTATTTAACTGTACTCTTTTACCCTACCGAAATTGAGTGCCCATCTCAGCTCCTCTGCTTCACAAACTCAGAATCGCTCAGAGAGCTATGGAAAGAGCTTTGATCCATATCCATTTATTTATTGGTGGATATGATCCGGAATAAAGAAATCCGCCAGTGAATCAAAGTCAAAATATAGTTTTTGGAATCAGCAAACTGAAGTGGCAACATCTTGCTGAAAACCAGCGACAGGTGCTCTAGTAGAACGCCTGGCATATGCTGAGCAAAAACCATTTTATGACACTCGTTAGATTAAAATTATTTTCTTTTTATATGTTGTATATATTATATTATTTAATTTCAATTTTATTGCAAAAAAAGGTGTCATAAAGTTTTTTCTATTTCTCGTATTCTATTTCAATAGGCTGGTCACATTTGTCAGAGAACCGAAAACCACTGCAGTATACGAGCTCTCGAGTGGAGACCGTGTCTCGGCAAATGTAATGTATGATGCGCTTCGGCTAGGTGCGACGATTTAAGTAGGGCTGGATGCGTGAGGCTGAAGATGGGGCTAGGTGGCGATTCTTGGGGGAGGCCTATGTCCAGCAGTGAACTGACGTGGGCTGTTGACTTATAACTCGGATTCGGCCTGTGACTATTTTCTTTCTTTCTTTGATGGCAATTAGTTATAACTATAATGCTAGTGTCAATTAAATTAAAATAATATCATCAGCAGCCTGCGGCAGTCCACTGCTGTACATAGGCTTCCCCCATGGAGCGCCACCTAGCCCGATCTTCGGCTACACGCATCTAGTTTCTGCCAGTCGCCCTGCGCAGATCGCCGCACCATCTAGCCGGGGGGCGTCCCACACTACGCTTACCGAGACGCGTTCTCCACTCCAGCACTCGTCTGCTCCAACGATCGTCGGATCTCCGACAGACGTGACCAGCCCATTGCCACTTAAGTTTGCTAATTCGAAAGGTTATGTCGGTGACTTTAGTTCCGTTAAATGAAATTGAAATAATATCAAGTATCTTGAAATGTACTAGTTACTCATCTTGTCACGTTACTTCTTGGAAAAATGGTGGCCAAAAATATATATACATACACACACTTATTTCATATTATTTCACTTATACGCCTTAGTCGAACTATATTGTATAATATAATACGCCACCACAATTAAAAAATATAACTGATGCTAATATAAGATTATAAAAATGAAATAAAAACACAACGTCACTGATGTAAGTTAGCGGAATCCCTGTGACTATTTATGATTAGCTTTTATGAACATTAATTCTGAACAATTGGAAATCATCAGAAAGGCCAAACTTTGCGCCCGTGAATCTCTAGTAGCAATGTTTGGCCTTTCATAGGAAAGTGCAATTTCATCCATCGTGATTCTAATTTGAAAATTTGATTTAGCCTACTATATAAATTTCTTTCTTATTTCTTATAATATAAATAATTTGAATTAAAAATGTAGGGTTTAGGTATAAAATGGTTGACGTCTTTTAAAGTCGGAGCTATTTATGATTCAAAATAAAAACGCATTAGTATTATTTATAACAGTGAATAAATGTAATAAATATCAAACTTGACTCAAAAAATTATAATTTATTCGCAGTGACAAACAACAAAAAATTATAATTTGTTCGCAATACAAAACAAATTAAAATTTTCCCAACGACTGTAACAATTTTTATCGGAATAAAATTCGACATTAAAAATATTTTATAACTAATGGACAATAGTATCATAGCGTTTTTTGTTTTATTCAAGAACTGTGCGGTGTGTTTGTTCAAAGCGATAGTAAATGCACGCGTTATCATCTTGACGTATAGCCCGACGTCCAGGGTTAACAAAAATATTCAGATAGCCGCGATGATATCGCCGCCAAGCAATTTGTCTGGGTAATTTATAGAAGGCGGTCCATAATTAGAGTTATCTTCTAAACACTACGTTGTACAACATAGACGAATGCATCACGTCTGCTGACACGTCAGCACCTTTATCTGGACTAGCGATGTGCCCCGCCTCCCTTTCTGTTAGGGTTGCCACTTGCACTTAAAAAAATTCCGTTTTTTTTCTATTGTGTGTCAAGTAAAATACAATGATATCAAATCTCTTTAAATGTAACTAGTCTGCTTATCACGTTACGTTTTGATAAAATGGTGACTATTCTATCAAAACTTTCTATGGACTTTTTCAGTCAACTTAAAAAGTCACGATACACGCATTTATTTCATATCAATTCACTTATAAGTCTTAATCAAACTTTATTGTATAATACGCCACCACAATTAAACAATATAACTGATAATAATATAAGATTATGAAAATGAAATAAAAACGCAACGTCACTGTTGTAAGTTGGCGGGAAGTCTTAAATAATTTAATTCCACTTCAATTTTCATATTTTTATAAATTAAAACATTTTCCACGCTGTGGAACCAACTACCTTCGGCTGTCATTCCGAACCGTTATAACATAACCTTCAAAAAAAAGCCTACACATACCTAAAAGGCCGGCGGCAATGCTTTCGTGAGTTTCGGTGTCGCGGTTGTCTATGGGCGGCGTTGATTGCTTTCCAACAGGCGGCACGCTTGCCCGCTTGCTTTCCTATTATGCTAAAAAAATAGAGTTCACGTCAATATGCCTTTGATCCAACTGAATCCATGAACTTAGATCGTAAGCAATCCTAACCAATCGAGTAATTGCTGCTTTATCTTTTTCATATCTACAGTCTCTGCAATATACCTGATGTTGCATATGTCTGTCGGAGTTGATAACCTTCCATCAGGCGATACGCTTACACGTTTGCCTATCATTGCCGGAAAAAAAATATTTTCCATATCAGACCCCTGCCATCCCTACGTCGGTCACGTTGTTATCACATTCATTAATAACGCGCATGCTTTCCTTCCAGTAGGACGGCTAATTAGACAAACTTCCACGTAGCCCTCCGCCTACTATATTGATGGAGTGATATCGCACCTTTTTCTAATTAACTCCACACAATCAACTATTGAAATATGTAAGTATTAAAAAACGATGAGCATAAAGCCACTTCGGAAGTGCGTTGATTAAAATATATTGTAGAAAGTGAAAGTCAAAAAGAATGAGGTATACAATCAGTAAACCCCCATAGGTTTATTTAGAAATGGAAAACCATATTTAAGGGAAGAAAAACGAAAATTAATCCGACAGATGAAACGACAATCCTGCTAGATAAGATTGCTATTGAAGGAAATCCCCAGGGATATCCTGCAATAGATCCAGATCCACCTACGTGACTTAGTAAATAGAATAGTATGAAGATATTTTGTCAAATTTTTGCTTCTTTTGCGGTAACGATTAAAATATTTATAGAAAACCTTCTAAAACATTTAATGTATAACGTAATAGGAAACAGGTAACAATAAACAGAAATGAGGAAGGTATAGAGAACATACTACATTAATGTTATTTAAAATGTATTAGGGTAACCAAAATTGACAAAAAACCAGGAAAATGAAAAAGAGGTGACGCTTTAATAGATTGATAGTTTAGTCTAAGATGTATACTTTATTTAAAGGGAAGATTTAGTAAAGTTGGAAGATTTAGTTGGTGCGCAAGCTGCTAGAAAAGTTGCGACCATCATAATTCAACCTATCTTTAAGTAGAACGGTTATACTTCTTTTATAGTCGTGGGTGTCCACGACGCGACTATGGAAGTAAATAGCAGTGGATGAGTGTTTTGTATGAGTAAAAAAAAACAATCCGCGTTGTCTAATTCTCCTGTTAAGTGTAGAGATTACTGCAACATCCTAATCAGTATCGGAATATGCTGGTTGCTGTACCCTACAATGGAATTTTAAGGGTCTACTCAAGTATTTTTTAATGAAAAGAATGATGTTGTTAGCTGTGTTATAAGAAATGATTTGAGGAAAAACATGCATGTAGTGTTTTAGAGATAAAAATAAAGATAGGCACAAAATACACTCATGAACGCCGATAGCTAAATTCATTTACTTTATGAAATGTGCGTTTGACTTGGGATTTATATAAAAAGCCATTCTAAAATATATATATATATTCCCGCCTATCCCCTGCAAGGGTTGGCAGAGACCACAGAGCTCCATCCGCTGCCATTCATCGCAGCGAAACGGCTCGTCATAGGTCGCTTTTCGCCCTTCGTGAGAATCAGGACGTGACGGGTGGCGAACCACGTCGCCGTTATTTTCGACAAATTAGGTATATTAAATTCGTCTTTAGTGAATCCCACGAGCCGCAAGGGAGGATGGAGGTCAGCCCCAGCAGAGCCCTGCATGCTGAGGTAAGGCACCATAGTCCCCGGGGGAGCCCGACCCCAGGACGATCGGCACGCTTACGACTAGGCTCGCCCCTAGCCACGCATCCATTGGCACGGCAGACCGTGGATTGGCGGAGAGGAAGGGAAAGGATAGAGAAGAAAGGAAGGGGGCAGGAAAGGAAATGTGGATTGGTGGGGTTACCAGACTCGGAATAAACATTTAAAAATCCATATAAATATTTATTCCGATGCAGGAATCGAACCCGCGACCATTGACTCCGCGGGCGGAGGGCCCCGCCACTAGGCCAATCGGTCGTCAATCTAAAATCGTAGGTATTTTTATTAATTAATTCGAAAATCTTAAGTATTTTTATCATTAGCTGTCCATGATATTATCTTGTTCTTCTAAGAGTGCCTCTCCGACTTGCGAAGGTTGGTAGTCAATTCAGCACAACTCTCCTCCTCCTTCGCGAGGTGCAGCTGTGCTGGAGCACTCGATATCCCGGTCCACTCCCTGATATTACGTAGCCAAAACTTTCTTATAAGGATATTATAAGGAGTTTAAAATAGAATGTCTTAGACACGCAAAAATGATGGTTTCTCTATCCACACGCATTGTTACGCAAGTATGAGAAGATCCGATCTGAGTCATGCACACGTGCTCCTTTGTTTTTACAAACACATGAACAATTATTATGCATACTTCTGTGAACGGATTAAGCAAGGGTCAGGTAAATACAAGGAATATTGTAGTATTATTTTAGTGTAACAACATAGTTGAAGAGTTAAAGGTACATAAACTCCGTTGGCTCGACTGCGTAGAGAGGATGGGATAATACTATCGTGCCAAAAAGGCATAAAAAGACTATTGACAGGTCGATCGCCTCAGGTATCAACGGAGCGATGTCGCGGTGTTAGACTTATACTTAGACTGGTGTTACACTTATAAATAATTTTGAATAATCGAACGCTTTTTCGAACAAATTCGAAAAAAAAAAACATTCAATTATTCGTTTCTCGTTAGTAAGAAAAAAACAGAGGATACCTGTTAAGTTTCTTTCGTCGTTCCTTTTTCGTTCAGAGGAACCTCGTTACGATCTGTAGTAAAAAGCTTGTTTGCTTCTTATGACGAAAAATAAAGAATTTAAATTAAAATTGTTTCTAAATCGACCTTGATACATTAGTGATACATTTATCAATGTATCACTACAGCACTATGTCATACAACAGTCATTTATAGACATAAAAGTCATGTGTACCAAAAACTGGAGGTCGGATTCTGTGTCCTTGGATAGATCACTGCACTCACTTCTGGGACTACTTACGATTTAATAAATGGTTGCACAAAGCACGCTTTGACAAAGTACGATACTAATCGCAAATAACATTTTCTTTCGTCCAAACTCTATCACTTCTCCGACAGAAATCGTTGATCCGACTATCCACGATCCTAAGGCCATTTAATTAGTCCGTGCTAATTGTAGGGCCATCTGCAATACTCGTTTATTGGATAGAGGTTCAACGATAATCTGCACTTGACACTTGAAAACGTTCGCTGCATAGAAATGGCACATTAGTGCCCTGCTGCCTTTATATAAGGGTAGTAATACAATCGTTTGCGATATAACAATTTAGTCGGCGAGAATAAATAATGTAAAAAAAATTATTGTGAAAGCTTCGTTCTTCAAACGACAATGGAACTCCAATTAAAATAAATTCGTGTAGTTATATTAAAAAGCATAAAGCTATTTCTAAATGTTATTAAACATGAACTTGGAGAATTAAAAAAATAGTAAATGGCAAATAAAAAAGTATTTTAATTGTGTGCAATATTACAAGACTTGTGTTTTTACTCAATTACAATGAAATGTATGGTGTCTTTATGTTATCCACAGAATAATTTAACACTTAGCAGTGTAGTAGTAAATTTTACGTAATTTTGTAACTATTAAAAGATTCGTAAATATTGTAAGACTTTTTTATGGGAGTGGTTGAAAGATTTCAAAATTGGATCACCGGATAAATAATTACCTAAGCCAAAGATATCTGTAATATAAAGAGAGTATTGCAGCTGCATTGTCCATCTTGCGAAAAGGATGTATATAATGGAAGGAGAAGAAGGGAGAAATTGAAGGGGAAGAAGGGAGTAAAGGGGAGAGTTGGACCTCGAGATCCATGCACTCATTGTATGGAACGTAGCAGCACAAATAAATGCTGCGAGCATTTACAATTCTGTGAAGGTGTGTTACTTTTCCGACAAGCCAGCCCGTTCATACATTTTTTCAATACTATGAATATATAGGGGTTCAGAAGCTAAATTATAATATATAAAAGGTTATAAACTACTCGGCAAACAAGCAATATTCGATCATACTCATATATACTTAGGTTATAGGTTGAATTAATCTTGTTTGAATCTAGTAGTTAAGGTTGAAAACCTAATTCTGCCAACGAATACCTTTATAACAGAAAAATATTAAAGCTAATATTTTTAATTCTGCTTTCGCCTACTCTACTTGGCGATAACGGATCCAATCTTAGGATCGCTAGATCATCCAACCAAATCATCATCATCATTAGACAATGATGAAATATCGAAAATAGTAGACTTTAATAGACGTTGATTTGAAAGTTACCAAACCTGAATTTTTGCAACGCTCTCTCCTTTATCTTGTCTAAGCTTACGAGGTCTATGTACTAAATAGGGATTACCATAAGCAATTTCACTTAAACGTTCAACGCTCTGAGGCGTCCCTTTAAATATTAAAATACTAACACGCAGCCAACGGTGTAAATTGTAACTCCCCTAACACATTCTCTGGATAGCGTCTTGCATTCATTCTCTTTAAAAGCGGAGCTCAGATGGTTCACTCAAAAAACGGAAGAGGCAGAGCCCGGTGGAGGGACGGGAGTGTGTGTGAGTACCGAAACAAACATACGAGAGTTAAGAACGCTTTTCAGGAGTTGTTTGTCTGCGCCAGGCATTGTTGGCGGTTAATTCTAGCGCGTTGTTTCGATGTGTCTTCCGCTATACGGAAACAGCCGGATGTGAAAATATAGGAAACATCTAGTCAAACTGAAATCTCTATTGTGAGATATTTTTCAGAAATAGCCATAGTAAAATTATAAATATAATGCTTTATTACTATTATAAATATTTAACATTAGATATACCAGCGATAACACTAGATATACCAGTCAAAAATTATTTTTACTAACAACATATATACAGTAATATAAACTTTATAAAATTAATTCTTTAGTTATAACTAGAAAAGTCGTGATATCATTACGAAAAAAAATATTACACGTAGTAGGAATTTTAAATTGAAATACCGAAAACAGTCATTTTGACTGGTCTGGTATATCTAGTGTTAAGCACCAATGGCTCAGTTGTTAAGAATCGGGCTCATGATCTGACATCATAAGTTCGTACCTATTGATGACGATTGGACCATTTCGTTTTCTTTGTGAAAAAGTGAACTTTAATCATGTTGTTTTAGAAACATTTAAAGGTAAAGGTGTAAACAGACCAAAATGATATTATCGTTTTGTCCTACTGGACAATACAGAATAGAAAATAAAACAAAGGGAGATAGATACACATTTCTACATCGGTCCACTGTTTCGTTTATAATACACTCAGGAAATTATCATAATAAATTCAAATAAAAGACAAGGGGAAACTGCGGCGTGAACCCGACATCGAGGTCCGAGAGCGTCGGTAAGTCAGGAAGGAAAGTTCCCGAAAGTTTGTCCGAAAAAACCCCGAAAATGTAAGCCCAACATTCTGTTTCCGCCGAGCGAGGGACCGCCACGTAAATATTATTCGGGGCCGCTTTTTTATTCGCTTTGTTTTACACTTTATTATGTGCGGTCCGAGCGCACCTTGGCCGAGCCGTGACCGCTGACAGCGAAATTAAAAGAACCATCCCCCGGAACGAGGGCGGCGATGGAGACGCTCCCGGAACGGGGAACCCAAACAAAATAATGAGTCCGAAACAAGATATTAAAACTTTAGACCGTTAGATACAAAGAAACAATGAATCCCATCCAATTTACTTATCGGACCGAGTCCCTATTCGGCAGTAGGTAATTGACAAATTTCGACAAACAAAAAAGTTGCCCGCGCTTCTTGGAAATCGCTTCGTATACAATTAGTAGGACCGATTTTGGGGCGGAGGGGGGGAGTTGCGTGTTTCTCGTAGACCCTCGTAAAGACGGAATTTTATTCCAATGGAATGCGTTACCCCGGGCTTTTATGAAAACTGTCCCCTTCTCACTCCGAGCGAATTCTGTAATTGTGCTCGTTGAGTGATTTCTTGGGATGGTCGGCAAGCAGATGGTGCCATATTGAACATTTTAGTTTTATGTTTGGCCTCGCGTGGCAGGCCGTCAGGTATAGTGTGTCGTAAAACAAAAAGAACTTCGTGATGGACTAAACAGAATACACAAGTTGGTTTAGCAGGTTGCGAGGGTAATGTTGGCAATAAATTCGGGATGAGGTTTTATTTATGGAAGACGGAAGTCACGCGACGTACGAGTATGTACGTCATTTGAGCCTTTGTAAAACACCATGTTTATTTGTCTTGTACAAGTTTTGTTGATAGTGAGATATTCAACATATGCTGTAATAAGGTTTAAATCTTACATTTTGGTGTTGGTTGATGTTTTTGTTCCTGCGGGGACTCGATAGCAGAAAACCCATAAGACAAGGGGTACTGATAGAAATCTCTGCATAGAAAGCAGTTTCTTAAGCATTTGTTCTGATACGTAGAAAATACGACTATTATATAACCTAAGAACTCCTGCGCTAACTACTGTAAAAAAAACATGAAGCTCGCTATTTTTTTTTTACAGCAAACGACAACACACCAAAGTTTCGTCAACATCGGATAAGTATTTTAGGAACATAATAATGGTAAAATGAAGAAAGATATTTCATTTATATAGTTATTAAATTAAAAATACTTACATTTGACATATCAATAACTTTACGACAGGGACGTGTTGGGTCAGCATCAAGTCTCTGAAACAATAGAAAAAATCTTAAATAAGATTTGTATATTTAATAATACGTCCATTCTTACACTATTAACACGTTCATCAATTAGTTAACACTCTCGTCATTATTATAATTATTATATTGTAATATTTAATAAAATAGTTTTTATTCACTCAGTCAAAAAATTGTAGTTGATGTTATTACAGTTTCCAAAAAAAATAAAATAAAATTTTTAAAATAATTTTTTTTGATCTATACAAGAATTTACTTAATAATTTTTTTTATATTACTTCAAAATAATTTACAATTTTTTTATGTAGTGAACATAGGTTTTTTTCTGTTTTTTATTATATATACATGATATAATACATGTATATATAATAAAAAACAGAAAGATGCAAATATATATATATATATATATATATATATATATATATATATATATATATATATATATATATATATATTTATATATTGCATCTTTCTGTTTTTATTATATATTATATATAATTTATAAATATCAAAAAATATTAAGATATAATAGACATAAAAATATATACGCGAAATATGATAAAAAATATTATTAAGATAAATTTTGTGTAAAATACTCAAACATGCTTTTCAATTTAGTTTTTATTAATAATTATTTCTTTGTTTAATACATTAATAGTCTTCGATCTATATTTTCCGGGCAAATATACAACAAGTACATTGAATGCAATAACTTAGCGAAAGGATCGTATTTTATTAGGTCAACCCTTTCTTCCCAATCAGGGTAGGAATTTGTCAATAGGGGCGAGGCGAGGGATCGGCCCGCTTTGTCAGACCAATTGCCTGAAACTGTAGCACCTGAGCTTCTGTAGAAATGTTACGAACACATGCTCGTAATTTATTAACTCGCTCGAGATGGAGGAACGTACGCCGCTCGTAAGGAAAACGTGAAAGAAAATATAATGTTGCCAGTATACGACTCGGTCTATGTACCCAATTTTTTTTATTTAATGTTTTACATATTCTCTCATTCTTTTGTAGATCCTTCATGAACGAAGATCGCGATCACCAGACTTCATCCAGCGGTTCCTTAGGCTCTTCCATGTATAGCGGTCGGCAGCCAATCGGACACTTACACGTAACTGGTGGTCTTGTTCTGCTTCAGTTAGTCGAATTATCTCATCGGGGATCTACCCTTGAATCTTTTCCCCCACAACATTTTATATATTATGAAATTAATTATTTATATCAAAATAAGCGTTTTTCTGCATTGATGAAATAAGTACCTTTCTCTAAATTAATTCATAAAACCGGTGAAATTGATTTAATAACAAGCTCAAATGCTTTTTCGTTATAAAAATAATATGATATCATTCTCATTTATTGCCTGCAAAAGGCAAAGGTCGAAAATGTCCTTTCACATTTTTTTTAACATCCCATATATGTCTCACTGCTGAGCATGGGCATCACCATTTCTGGAGAAACGGACGTTAACCCATCACGCTTGTCCAATGCGGATTGGCGGGGTTACCAGACTCTGAATAAATATTTGTAATTCATACATATATTTATTCCGATGCGGGGATCGAACCCGCGACAATCGACTCCGCGGACGGAGAGCCCTCCACTGAGCCAATTGGTGGTCCCTTTCACATTGCCAGGGATTAAATGGACATGAACGGGACATGTGCGTATGACATGTGAAAGATAGGTCGACAAAGTCATAAACGGTACAGACCCCTTGGAAAGCCAAAAAATCTGATCTCTCGGAAGATGGTCTGATGAAATAAAGGGATTGGAGGAGATGACTGGATCTCTATAGGAAATAGGAAAAAATGGAGGAGGCCTATACATGACAAGAGTGATCAACAAAAATGGTACAGGTATGTTAATATGAGATTATTAATTTAAAAAAAAAGGCCTTTTTATTATTTTTTATTATTATTAGACTGCAGCAGTTCACGCCTGGAAATATGCCTCCCGTATGGCGTACCACCTAATTTGATCTTTGGTTACATGCTTCAAATTTCTACCAACCACTCTGTGTAGATCGTCGCTTCATGCAGTCTAGAGGCGTCTCACACTACATTTGCCAAGATGCGGTTTCTATTTGAGCAATTGTCTACTCCAAAGGATGTTCGTTCGCCTCAAACGTGATCAGACCATTGCCACTATAGTTTGGTAACTTGATGAGCTAAGTCAGTTAAATCGCTCCTCCATTTATGTAAAACATCGCAAGCTAAGTGTATTTCAATAAAAAATAAAATGTTCGTACTCATAATTTAATATACCAAATTTGTTGAAAATGACGGCGACGTGGTCCTGATTCTCCCGAGGGCGAAAAGAGACTACTGGAGAGCCGTTTCGTTGCGATGAATGATAGCGGATGGAGCTCTGTGGTCTCTGCCAACCCCTGCGGGAGATATATAAAAAAATGATTAGTGACAATATATAAAAAAAAATGTTCGTACTCCGAAATTTGTGTCGCAATAAATAAACGAAATCACCCGCAAGGTCGACGAAGTACATAGTGGCCGTCCGCAAGCCAGGGTGAGATACAGGGGTGGCCATAATTCACGAGCCTCTCCCGCATCTCGCAGAACGTGTCTAAAACGTTTTGTTCCTTTTGCGATCCCGTGTGGACACACGAGTGCGCGGCAATGTGTCCGCGGTTTTAGCTGCTTTTAATATTAAATTCTGTTTTGTGACGGAGCTGGGGGAATGAATTCGGGGTGATACTCTGCACAGCCTTGTGTCAGGTAATGTCTGAAATAACATATATTTCCTCGGAGGGTATAAACATAATAAAGCAGAACACGATTATATGGGAAGGTAAAATATATTTTCTTTACTCATGTTTCATGATACAATGAAGGATTGTTTCTGTTACGAAAATACATGTATTTTATAAAGAAATCCCTATCCAATTATAAATTGTTTGCAATATCCTAATGTGTCTCTAGTGGATATTCGAAATTATTAAAACAAAAGCACAAACATACATACGTTCACGCCTGTTTTTCGTAGGGGTAGGTAGAGGACCACAGGCCTACATTTCCTAACCACTAAACTAAACTACGGCCGCCATGTCTCGGATCCCCCATTATATATGACCAAGGTAGCGGCCATGGTTACCATGGGGCAGAGTGTGGTGCGTGTTGATCGGGTTAGGTTAGGTCGGTTATTTTCGTCTCAAAAAAGGTGCCTCTCGCATATTTTCTGAATGCCCGCGGGTTCGATCCCCGCATCGGAATAAATATATGTATGGATTACAAATATTTATTCCGAATCCGGTAACCCCACCAAGACACATTGGACAAGCGTGGTGGGTTAACGTCCGTTCTTCAAGAAATAGAGAGGCCCGTGCCCAGCAGTGGGACATATATGGGCTGTTAAAAAAATGAATAAAATAAAACCTTTTATATTATATTACTTCTTTACATTATAAATTACATTCGTAATTTAAAAATTCAAAATAAAAAAAAGAAATAAATTGTTTGAGAAAATCAATAGCATGAGTTCGACTGACGTCTTTCGATAGAGATGTATTAGAAATTGAGATTGAATATAGAATGTAAAGTGAAAAGTGGAATTCAATAATATAAAATGTAATATTAGAATATATAATTAATAGAAAATGTACAATGATCCGTTAATAAATCAATTTAATTTGGAAGAGTTTAATTTCATCGAAGATAAAAATACCCTAAATATACCGTGTGTGACAGTAAGTAGTACGGCTGGCACGTCACAGTAATACGGTAACTGACAGCGCCTGTTAGACTCTATTAGCAGTACAGGAAGTATTTGCATCACAAAGACTCCGACGGGCTGGGTGTTAGTTTGGAGTACGACGCGCATTAACCTGCATGTCTCTTAAGTAAATTAGACGATACTCGGAAGCGTGAATTGTCGTTGCTACAGGAAGCAAATGCGTTTTATAGCAAAATAGTTTAATTATATCTTTGTGATGACTTGGTAACAAATATTTTGTAAATATCTTTATATTGACTAATAGAGCCAGGAAGTCAGTCACTAGACCACACGAACCAGCGTCTACTGTGTACTAATAACGAGAAATAACTGAGTTTTGTGTAAAGTTAGTTTTGAGCTGGTAATGTAAAATAAATTTGTGTGATGGGTGCAAGTGGTGTATTTAATTGTAAAAATAAGGAAGTAAGCTGTATATCATTGTTACGACGGTTACGACGCATTTACAAGTGGTAGAGCCACGCCGCAGACGAATGCTTTCTCAAGAATGGCATAATATTTGTCTGTAGTGTGAATGGGCCGGCTCGCCCGGGGAAGTACGACACTCTCGCAGAAAACCGGTGTCTGAGTGGTAGCTTAGCTACCGCGCTTCGTACGGTGAGTGACTGAGTTACGGAGGTCCACTACCTTCACCCTCCCTCTACCACTAATTACTTTCCATCAGGTGACGCGCCTGCTCGTTTGCCTTCCTATCCCATAAAAATACGCTATCACTGCACAAGTTATAAAGAAAATACATATCGGGGACGGTACTAGATAAATACATAGTATATGATGTTTGTCAAAACTTGCCAAAGAGTAAAATTCGCAAGTCTTGCGGTAACTTGTACGAGGCTTTTTGAATTTATAATTTAGGGATTTTACAAATTTGTATATATATATATATATATATATATATATATATATATATATATATATATATATATATATATAGAGGCGTGGCGCCATCTTGTTGAAATCATATGCCCCATGCATAAGGTGTGAAGGCAGGATGTCCTCTCAATATTGGTAGAAAATAATCAGTAAGCATGCGACCAATAACCTAATTCTACCTTCGGACATCCTATATCACACAGCAATTTAAAATTACACACCAAATTATGTTTATGAAGCAGTTGCATGGGATTTATTTTCTTATGTAATTGAATCATTCTCTTGCTTGTTTGACATAAAAAAAATAAACATTTTTATTTCAAGCTAAGTGATGGCTTCATTCAAATTTACTCTACCCAGTTGACCCAAATAGGAGCGCGATGTGTGTACATTTAAACCAATTTGTCGGAACGAGTTCTGCTTTGATGGGAACTATGGCTGCCAAAATTGCCAATTTTTTTTTTCAATGTACGTTTGGTTGAATAAAAAATTGAATGTGAAAATTGAATTCACTGAAATTGGCGTGGCAGAGACTCGCGTAGAGTGTTGTATTAGAGAGAATCGCAAACACCTATATAATAGTCGACCAATATTTTAGCTGCTAAAGACATAGACATAAGAATAGTTTTTTATGGGATAAGAAGGCAAACGAGCAGGCGTGTCACTTGATGGAAGGCAATCAACGGTGCCCGTAAACATCCTCAGTGCCATAAGCAGTGCAGAAGCGTTGCCTGCCGTTGAGGAAAGGTCATTATGAGAGGAGGGGGGAGGAGAGTCGGGCCTCCGAAACTCAACCGCTCACCGGAAGAAGCGCGGTGGCCAAGCTACCACTCAGAGGCCGGTTTTCTGCTGGAGTGTGGTACTTCCCCGGGCGAGCCGGCCCATTCATCAATATCAATATCAGCCCGCGGCAGTCCACTGCTGGACATAGGCCTCACCTAAGGCGCGCCACCTAGCCCGATCTTCGGCTACACGCATCCAGTCTCTGCCAGCCGCCTTGCGCAGATCGTCACTCCATCTAGCAGGAGGGCGACCCACACTACATTTGCCGAGTCGCAGTCTCCACTCCAGCACTCGTCTACTCCAACGATTGTCGGTCCTCCGACAAACCCCATTCATGCTACAGACAAATACTATGCCATTCTTGACAAAGTATTCGCCTGCAGCATGGCTCTACTTTTAGTTTTTTTGTTTTTTTTGATAGGAAAGTAAACGCGTCGACAGATAGAAATCAATCAACGTCGTCTACAGACATTTGCAACATTGTATTATATTTTTTAAAGTACCAATGTCTTATAGATTCGCATATACAGTTATAGGTAACTAGTTCCACAGATTGATGGTGCGTAGCAAGAAGTTTAGGGAAAATCGTGCCGTACTAGATACCATTCACATTCATTTAGATGGTAGAGATCAATTCAAATGTGTTGCTTACCTCAGGTTTAAATGAAAATAATGCGATTGCAAAGCGGAGTAATTAGATGGAGAGAGTTCAAAAAAAGAAAAGGATCAATCAATCAATCAAGAAATAATTCTTATTTAAACTTTTTATATTATTATTAATAATACAACAATGAAACAATTTATTAAACTAATAATGCTTAGTAAAATATATTTTTATGATGACATTAAATTATTTCTATTGTAATGTATATATATACACACACACATACACACACACACACACACACACATATATATATATATATATATATATATATATATATATATATATATATATATATATATATATATACATACCTATTTATGGAGGTAGTCAGGCTACAGAAACCTCTTATGAGATTGCTACACCCCGTTCTCTCCCTCCGTATGCATCAAACGCTTCACAAACCCTCGTCAACCTCCAGTGAGATCTTGACCCTACTTTATTTAAATGTCGATTTACAACATAAACAATCTCGTTTAATATTGCATATTGATCTATTTATTTGTTACCTTATATAATATTCAACTATTTTTATTGATATTTTATTATGTAAGGGTAAGCGGGAAAGAAGTATATAAGAAACTCCGTTAAGGAACTTCGTCAACCGTACCCAAGAGCCTGAAGAAGAGCCTTCTTTTTATGGGATAGGAAGGCAAACGAGCAGGCGTGTCACCTCAAGGAAAGCAATCAACGCCGTCCATAGACATCCGTAGCGCCATAAGCAGTGGGGAAGCGTTGCCGACCTTTAAGGAAAGTGTCATTATGGGCGTGGGAATGTTAGGGGGAGGGAGGAGGGTGTTGGCCTTTGGAACTAAGCCGCTCACAATACGAAGCGCGGTAGCTAAGCTACCACTCAGACGCCGGTTTTCTGCGGGAGTGTGATACTTTTCCGAGCGAGCCGGCTCATTCATGTTACAGACAAAAATATTATGCCACTCTTGACAAAGTATTCGTCTGCAGCGTGGCTCTAGTCTTCTACCAGTGCGTTCTATTTGTAGGTACTCTGTTACGATGCCGAAACATGGACACTCCCTATGTTTACACGCTCCTAGTCGATCAGATAAAATTCACCAATATAGTTCGCCAAGTTTACAAATATTTATCGGAGAACCTACAACTGCCAGGAAGCAGCGTCTTGCTAAATGCAGTGTGTGACGAAGAGCGACGGTGATTTTTTACCATTAGGTTACCCCCTAATTCGTTTGGCTTCTTCTTCAATAAAAAAAAAAATACGAAGTTATTCGTACTAATCGGAAAGGATAATTAAAATAGAATGGAAAAAAGTATAACCACATATAACGTAAGTAATAAACGATAATTTAAAAAAAATATATTTTAAATATGTTAAGATAGCTTTAAAATTAACAGTGATATAAATAGATAAACTCATATACATAGATAATGTTGCATTACGCATATGAAATTTTCTTATGGGTACGACTAAAACATCATTTTGAAATCTCAAAATCCTGGTCAAGCAAGCCATTACACCTTATAAAAATAAATTGACAAGACGTCCCCGTCAATGCGTGACAAGAACAGTTAATAGAAAATAGCTGCACGCAGAAAAAAGATAGGACGATATCTAGAAAACACTACACACTGCTGGAACATTTTAGAATTTTGTGAATGCTAGAACGTTCGATCATTTTACCTATATAAAGGGGCGTCGGTTCGTCAAAAGAAAAGTTTAAAAGTTCAATACGGAAGAAAATAGTAAAAGTGATGATGTGGAAGTTAAAGTGAAGAGAAGTAAAACTAGTGGCCCATTTCATTTTACCAATCCCCGAACCCCAGCTCGTAACAGTAAAAAATAGACACAACCAAATAGATACGAAATAAAACGCAACCAACAAAACAATTCCAAACAGGAAATATTATACCATCTTTCCATTTCCGCCTCACCTCGGGAAATTCTGTAAACTAGAGATATTCAGGAACAACGTTACCAACTCCGAGACAAAGGAGGGGACTAAGCGGAGTAGGTAAGCCGTAATCTATTAAGCAATAATAGGGGGGGTGGGTGCGATGGGATGTTCTAACTCGCGACTAATTGGCGGCGTACAAAGGCGCTCAGACAAAGGTGGATGCGACCCGTCTAATGGACCCAAAGACATCTTTATACGTAGCGGTTTATAGTAGATCTGGGATGTTCCTTACTTAGGATTGCGTTAAATCGGCGCTTCTCGGTCGCTTAGCCCAAGGATATTTCGCTACAAAGGTGTTGTAAGCTTTGTTAATAAATCTTGCAGAGATTCAGTTGCATGTATGTATGTTTTATTTACTTATGGGCCATCAAAAGGAGTTAAAAAAATAATATTATTCTAAATTAATTGTTACGGTATATTACAATGTAACCCGAAATGAGACAGACACAACATTAACATACATGTAATAAAAGCAGGTTGGACAATATTAGATATTATATGACAGCTTACATGCTGGTGTTAAACATTTCATTTCAAGATAAGTTTGGACTTTTCCCGCCAACTTACATCAGTGACGTTGTGTTTTTATTTCATTTTCATATTCTTATATTAATATCAGTTTTATTATATTATATACTTCGATTAAGGTGTATAACTAGAATTATATGAAATAAATGCGTGTATCGCGACTTTTAAGGTTGACTGAAAAAGTCCATAGAAATTTTTGGTGGTGGCTCACTTTATCAAGACGTATCGTAATAAGCTGATTTGTTACATTCCAAGAGATTTGATATTAATTTATTTTACTTGACACTGGCATAATAGTTATAACTAATTGCCATCAAAGAAAAGAAAAGATAAAATGAAATATTTAACAAGTATTCTAGTAATAACAAAAAATGACTGTTCTTCTTAAGAAAACAAGTAGTATTTGTGTTTTTCGTTCATTTTTTCAGTACAGTCCCAAATTACCCAATGTTCAACTGCTGGATAAGAGCCTTTTTTTCAAGAGAAATGGACACTAACCCATGATGCTTGTTCAAAAACGTTTGTAGAACCGGCCAGATTTCACCATATATTTTTTTTATATACAGCCCATACATTTCCCACTGCTGGGCACGAGTTTCCCAATTATTGGAGGAAAAGACATTATCCTGCTACGCTTGCCAAGTGACGGGGTTACCAGAATTGGAATAATTATCTGTAGGCCATACATATACTTAACCAGATGCGGGGATCCAACTCGCGACCACTACGTAAGCTATAGCTCTCCGCCACTGAGTCAATCGGCCGTATCTACCATAAATTTATTCTAATGCGGGAATTGAACCCGCGATTGTGTTCTCCAAAACACTGTTATAGACCATGGTGATTTGTTCAAACGATTGTTTTATGCAAATGCGAATTTCAAATCCCCGGAAACGTCAGGTAGCGAAACAGCTTTTACAATAAATCGAGGAAAGCTTTTAGCATATCGATAGACCGGGTGAAGTGGCCAAACACACCCGGGTCCATTCAGTAGGGGAACAGATAGGGTTCGTAACCGGGCTATAAATACCCCCGTTACTAATGCGGGCGACGCAGAAATATTACTACACTCGCCAAGATCGTGGCGTTTGAAGTATTAGAGGCGAATATTTCGCGAATACAGAACATATATCGAAATAGATTGTGATTAAGATATAAAAAAGGAATGCAGGTATGAATGTAATGCCGGAAGGATGTAAGGAATTGTTTTAAATTTGAGATGTGATAGATTTAGCGCGCATTGTGTTTTTCCATTTCTTACTATTAGTTCACACTTTCCCTATATGTTTATTTATATATACCTTGTTCAAATTTTCAATCGTCAATAAAATACTCTTTATTCATCCACTCAAGTTCAAATATGTACATTTTTTTAAACTTGTAGTAGATGACACTTGACAATACAGATTTTTCAAATTGATTGAAATCATTGATTCATTAATTAATTTTAGTTTTATATGGAAGAAAAAAAATCTCTATACATATTTATATTAATTGTAATTATTTATTAAACAGTAACTAAATTAAAAATTTTCTTTGTTGTCACCTAAGTATGATTTGACATTATATTATATATATATTTTTTATATTATTTGATCTATTTATCACTTTCCTTGTCAGACCGATGTATGAAGATATTCCGTTCAGTCTGTGTTTAAACTAATAACTGGAGAAATACATTTATTGCTTTGTTGTGTTACGGATTTACCCTTTATTTAAACATTTTTTCAATTATTGTAAGGCATACACCTGTAATATAACAATACTGTTGTAAAGCGTGGATTGTTATACCCCACGTGGCATGGTACATGTTAACATTTGACGTATTTCTGCATTACCTTCTCTTTGTAATATTAAGTCAATATATAATTTTTAAAATAAAATACGGCGTTGATTGCTTTCCATCGGGTGACACGCCTGCTCGTTTGCCTTCCTATTCTATAAAATATATATATATATATATATATATATATATATATATATATATATATATATATATATATATATATATATATATATAAAGTTGGGTTTGGCAGAAGAAGCATGAAAGCAGACTGAATGCGGTGGAAATGAGAGCATTAAGAAGTATGTGTGGTGTAACCAATGTAAGAAATGAAGATATAAGAGAGCGATGTGGAGTAAAAGAAGGTGTTGTGACAAAAGTAGAAAAAGGGATGCTTAGATGGTTTGGACATATAGAGAGGATGGATGAAAGACGACTGGCAAAAGAAATTTACCTTGCGAATGTGGATGGAAGGGCCGGAAGAGGAAGACCACGAAAAACGTACCTTGACCAGATTGCTGAACTTTTTAAGGAAGGCCAGGTCAAGAGTACCCTCAACCGGCGGGCTTGCATGAGGAGAATAATGAGTGTGGAGGAAGCAAGGGAAGTATGCCGAGATCGTAGCAGATGGAGATCTGTGGTCTCTGCCTACCCTTACGGGAGACGGGCGTGACGATATGTATGTATGTATGTATATATATATATATATATATATATATATATATATATATATATATATATATATATATATATATATATATATATATATATATATATATATATATATATATATATATATATATATATGTAATAATTCTAGGTGTGTGTGTGTCTATAAGCATGTGGTGGTGTAAGTTTTAATTTATCTTTTCGAAGAGTTACGAAAGAATCTTACAAATGTTGAGGCAATTTCAGTATTAGAGGACAGTTCCGTGACTCGGAACATTTCTGTTCGCTCATATGTATGCTGAAGCTGCCTCCAGCAGGACATAAAACGTGCATGTTCACAGAAATCCACTCGCCGGCGGCAGCTTGCCAAACTATGGATTGCCGTGCGCCATAAAAACATTGTTTTTGTCGTGTCTGCTATCGTTTTTGTATTAACATGCCTTTATAAAAACAACGTTTTACACTCATAATACGACATTCCGTCGTGTGATTACCATTACAAATACAACGAATGATACAGATTAACATCCATATCTAGAATAAATACCTACCTGTATAAAGCTGTTTATTCTGATGCGAGAAATAAATCCGTGACCCTTGATTCAGAAATTCACTATTGCGTCATTTGAATTTCGTCTTACACTAGAAGTTCGTCTTCACATATTATTTTAATGTCGACTAAATCTATAAATAAAATAATATTTAATAACAATATATTATGTCTTTTATATTTTTAGTGAACGAAATAAAAGTTAAGGAATCCAAGATAAAGGAATTAAGTCCGTTAGTTGGTAAAGGTCCCTTAGTAAGAGTGTGATAAAAAAATACAGGAGATTTTTATAACTTCGACATAAGAAATTATATTCCATTTTAAATTTTAAATGATTATTCTCTAAATAGTCTTCTGCCATCGTTTTGATACGAGGCTCCTCTGAACGGAGGAGACTCTTTTTTTATTAATTTCATTCACAATATTTTATGGTGAGTTTCAAAAGAAAACTCTTGTTAATATTGACTGAAGTTATGCAAAATTTCAATTATTTTTCTACGGCTGCTTATTTGGGACAGCACTCTTTCAGAAGAGTCCGAGCGATGGGAATTTTTGCATATCTTTCATTAAGACCTGCTTTCCGAGAATTATAATACTTTCTAGATATGGCAAGCCTACCTTCTTGTCTTTTTATATATAAACACACATACACCTATATATATATATATATATATATATATATATATATATATATATATATATATATATATATATATATATATATATATATATATATATATATATATACGTTATAGACCTCTGAATTAAAGTTTTAATCTTTCTAAATTCATCATAACACGATTTTGAAAATGAATAATTATTGAGACACTTTTAATTTAACTTTAAGGTTAAACTTCGTTTCGATTACTTAACTTTATCATTTGTCTAAACGTTATTAATCCAACGAATCTAAATTTGAAAAATGGATTCCTCTGGTAGTCACGAAGTGAGTCCTGGAGATATCAAATCGTAATACGCGATAATGAATCGTCTGCACTCGTTCCAGCAATTTGAACGCTTAGTTGAATAGAGCGACTTGCAGTCTTTGATAAAGAGTCTTGAAACTAATGATCTAAAGCAATGTTTCTCAAACTTTAAACAAACGAAAAACATAAATAAAAGCCTGTGCTTGAATTAATTAAATATCTTTAAATATCAAGAAGTGTTGTATTTATGTCATCACTTTAAGAAATAATTATCATATATTCCATTATAGTTAGGTTGCTAATTTTTCATTAACACTTTATATCCGCTTTGTCCCCTTCCCCCCTTCCATAATGACACTTTCCTTGAAGGCCGGCAACGCTTCTGCACTGCCTATGGCGCTGCGGATGTTTATGTGGGCGGCGTTGATTGCTTTCCGTCAGGTGAGACGCCTGTTCGTTTGATTTCTTATCCCATAAAAAAATATTACTGTAAATTACTATTCTCAATTTTATAAATATAATATAATATACTTTTTCATGACTACTGATAAGTTTTCGGCGAGTTATAGCGATTCATTTAATCTAAAAGATTGGGTTTCATTTGGTATCTTAAATACCAGTAAGCATGGATATTTTACGTGCATTGTAATATACATTAAAAAATATTTGAGTAATGAACTATCTTCACCTTTCGCTATATAGCTTGTTCACTTCTAACTTATCCGGCT
Source organism: Baronia brevicornis (assembly GCA_031353405.1). Taxonomy (NCBI): domain Eukaryota; kingdom Metazoa; phylum Arthropoda; class Insecta; order Lepidoptera; family Papilionidae; genus Baronia; species Baronia brevicornis. The sequence continues at coordinate 105,250 of JASFAT010004092.1, read as the reverse complement.
TTAGGATCGGAATTTTAATCTCCTATATATATATATATATATATATATATATATATATATATATATATATATATATATATGTATATATATATATATATATATATATATATATATATATATATATATATATATATATATATATATATATATATATATATATGTGAACAATGCAACTGGTTGTACGGTTGTACATTGTATACAAAAATCGCCTATGATCTAAAATAAATTTAATTCAATTTGGGCTAAACTTTGAAATGCATTGGGCTAGAACAAATAAAGGTTTAGTCAAACGCTACCGTCACGAATGGTGATTTTTTAATAAAATTTGATTATTACAGCCTATTGGTATAGAACGATGAGCGGATATTGGACCGTCCATTGGCGCGTAAATTAAAAATACCGGAAACAGATGTTATTCTTTTGTATTTAGATGTTATTTTTTCACTTTTATGATCTTTGTTAGCGTTTCAAGGATTAAAAAAATATTGCAATCGCAGCTTTTTTTCATAATTACAATATGTGTACATTAAAAGAAATAGTTTCTGTATTCAAAATTAAATTGTACATATTTATTATATAATATATCCTTTAAAACTAATCTAAATAATATTAATTTTTATCATTTATTAAAAACATGGCAAAGGCTATCAAACCCCGTCGATTCGTTCTATCATTACAGGATTCTATTCTATGTTATAATGTGTACAGTATGTTATTATATAATTATTAATAGTAGTTCACACTCTCCCTTTGGCAAATTTATATATCTCTTTCAAATTTTCAATCGTTATAAAATAATTTTTATTCATTCCATCAAGTTCAAATAATTTTATTTTTAAGTAACATTGACACAGTACAGTTTGAAAAACATTGATACATTAATTTCAGTTTTATGCAGGAGAAAAAAATTCTTTATACATATATTCTCTATATATGTTATTACATACATTTATTGTTATTATTCAATAAAAAGTAACTGAAATATTTTTTTCTTTGTTGATGACCCATGTAGGTAGTTAGGGGTACGTTAGTTAGTTTTTTAATATTATACTTGTTTCTAATCCGAATATGTGATAAAAAGTTTTTGACATCTGTATCATTTGGAGTGTTTTCACTTTTTTACCTCGATATGTTAATACCTTAGGCATCCCGACAAAGTTCTATATTAGATCTGTGAGTTTCCCGCACGGCAGTCAAAACGGTCGGGGCGTGGCGGTCGCGTCTCTATGAAATTTTATGCATTACCCATCTCCCGTATATTCCCAGCTGTCTAATGCAGCCAAGGGAGATGCTATGTCAAAATAGCGTTATGCATTCGCCACTTTCTCGGAGGCAAGCGGTTTTGACAAGTCGAATCGCATAATAGCATATTTTGACCTATATATCATCGACAAATGTGATAAGGAATGTATATAAGAATTTTTAAAAATGACTATCATCTTTTTTCAATTATAACTAGAATGATTGTTAACTATGCCAACTTGTCTCTGGCAACACAGTGACTTCTAATGTCCAGTCACGGTCACAAACGTATTGCGGACTAAAATTGTTTACACCATCGAAGGCATAATACAATGATTATGTACCGCAGAGATGAAAATATCTGGTTATATATAACTGAGGCTATCAGACGAGAACAGCCCTTGGAAATGGTTGTAAAGAGAACCATAGAATGCTTTTCCGTTACACGTTTGCTCGATGTTTTAGATCATAAGTTATAAAAGATGGCTGAACATTCATTTTATATTCAACTAGCTAGTCGTATTGCAGTGCTGCGTAACCAAAAAAGTGATTGGTTTTCCAATTGACCCAAGGAATATCTTTGATCCAGGGACTTTGGCGGACGTACGCAGAACAATTCAATAAAGTTTTATCCTAATTGTATGAATGGTAGGAACTCATAAAGGACAGACATAAAAAAACATTCATTTCTTTTCATAAGAAGAATAAGATTAGCTGTAATCAGCATTCGTTACAGTGCTGGATAATGAAAAAGCGTTTGGTTTTATAATCGATCAAAAAACAATATTTTCAAACTTTCGCGGACGTACGCAGATGACTCGACAAGGTTACATCTGTCACTGTGGTCCGCGATCTGACCACGTTGGTTCTTGCTGAAAACCAGCGTTAGTTTCTGCAATAGAATGCCTGGCATATGTTGAGCAAGAACCATTTTATGACACTTGTTAGATTAAAATTATGTTTGTTTTGAGTATTTGTATATTATAATATTATTAAGGTTTTAAATTTAAGTTACTGTAAAAAAAGGTGTCATGAATAGTTTTTTTCTATTTTTTCTATTATATTTCATCCTAAATTGAATTAATAGTATAGGAACGCACAGAGAACAAGCACACTCACACGAAGACATATGCACCTGGCGAACTTCGATGCTGCACATGACGTTTCTGATAATAAATTAAATATTAAACCAGTGTGGTGTTCGCCGATATGGATTTTCTAGCCACTACTGTTTATATGCACGCCGTAAAACGGCAATGTATTCGCTTAGTGTTTTAAATGACAACTTTATTTTGTATAAGAGGGTTACACTTTAATGGTGTCTAGACATCTTAATGCGTTAACTTTCTTCTGTTAACTGATAATCTAATTAACTAGTAGATTGAAAGTGAGTGCCACTTAAACTTGTAAAAAGTATTATCAAAGAGACCGTGAAAGTACATCTCAACTTATGTCTTTTGTAATTACAATGATCACGAAATCTAATTGAATTTTTGTTATCACGTTTTCTCTGACAAGGATCTCATTGATGAGTAAGAGTTAACCGACAAAATAGAAGAGTACTTCTTTAAAAATGTCAGCAATGATATAAACAATATATCTAATAGAATAGATACTGAGATAGAATATCTCTTGATGGCAACCAATCACAAGCACCCATAAATAAAGGTGCAGGCTCACTTTTTGAGGTTAAGCTGAAAGAGTTGTCAAGAGTTACAAAACGTTTTTACATACATACAAACATATAGTCACGCCTGTGTCCCATAGGGGTATGCAGAGACCACAAAACTCCATCCGCTACGATGCCGGCACATCTTCCTTGCTTCCTCCACACTCATCCATCTTTTCATCCATCCTTCCTTTCAGATTCATCTCAGCAAAACGGCTCTCAGTTAGTCTATTCTCGCCCTCGTGGGAATCAGGAGGTGACGGATTTTTTATGGGATGGAAAACTATCAACGCTATCCATAGACATATGTAGTACCATAGGCATTGTGGAAGCTTTGCGGGTTTTGTGAAATGCGTAAGCTTGTTTTTTGAAGGTTTCAATATTGAGTCAATTTGAAAATACTAGTGGATGGTAGCTAGCTAGTTTTGCAGACTGGTGGTACGCGAAAAAGTTTCGGGAAAAATTCGTCGTACTGTATCTTAAAAATGCGCGGTTATACCGCTTTTCATTAAAATGAGTATAACCAAAGGTTTATTCACCGGATATCAAACGAATATATCATTCCCTCTCCGTTTTTACTACTGAGATTTTATCGCGTCTTGGTGCGAACTGTACGATCGAATGATACGACGGACTCTATCCCATGTCAATATTGCGACGTTGGACGGAAAATATAATTTTATTAAAACGACGACCCAGGTGAGGGAGAACCTGCATAGAGCTGCGATCTGATACCGTGTCTGAATCAAAATAATCGAACATTTCTCACCGAGAAATACTCCCGTTTCACTACGGTTATTATATTGAGTTTTTCTAATGCGCCCGTAATATTTTCTCATGATCTACTGAATAATTTGTGGCAATATTAATTTATATTAATTACATTATAAAAAGGAAAGGTTGTATGTAGCGCCGCAGGAAGTAAGAAGAAGCAAGTATATAATTAACATACATATGTATGTATATTTCGCGATGTCTAAATGGATATACGTCGTATTATGTGGAAATATAAAACTTTTATTCTATAATGGCTCTTTCACTTTTATTGGTTCAAAAACGTTTTGTGTTAGCGTCGTCATAGACTTTTTTCTTCATAAAATTCAGTGGGCCAAGATTTGAATATCGCGTCATATACTCACAAATACACACACTGCATCATTTATTTATTTATATGAAACGCAAACGTGAAAGTTAACGTAACGTAAACGTGTAACGTCAGCTTTAGGTTAATGTCCAACTTTCTTTTAATTATTTTAAATATTCGTTTTTTATTAATACTAAGATATGTAAACATTTTTTGTAATGATTGGGATTTTTTGCATGATAGGGATTTCTTTAATAAATAAATAAAAATTGGCTCAGTGGCGGGGCCCTCCGCCCACGGAGTCAATGGTCGCGGGTTCGATTCCCGCATCGGAATAAATATAATATATGGATTTATAAATATTTATTCCGAGTCTGGTAATCCCTCCAATCCGCATTTCCGTTCCTGCCCTTTCCTTTCTTCTCTATCCTTTCCCTTCCTCTCCGCCAATCCATGGTCTGCCGTGCCAAAGGATGCGTGGCTAAGGGCGAGCTTAGTCGCAAGCGTGCCGACCGTCCCGAGATCGGGCTCCCCCGGGTACTATGGTGCCTTACTTCAGCATGCAGGGCTCTGCTGGGGCTGACCTCCATCCTCCCTTGCGGCTCGAGGGATTCACTAAGACGAATTTAATATACCTAATTTGTTGAAAATGACGGCGACGTGGTTCGCCGTCATTTTCAACAAATCACGTCCTGATTCTCACGAGGACGAGAAGCGGCCAATGGAGAGCCGTTTCGCTGCGATGAATGGTAGCGGATGGACCTCTGTGGTCTCTGTCAACCCCTGCGGGGGATAGGCGTGAATATATAAAAAAATAAATAAAATAAAATATTATTCCGAAAAGTTTAAAAATAATCTTTAATACAAAACTAAATTAGGGAATTTTGATTAATTCTGGTTTTATATATATTTGATTAGTTCTGGTCAGCTGTGTGACAAGAAGTTTCATGCAATGTACGACTCGCTGTATATGGGGTAAAGGAAGCAGTAACGTGCGAGTTATGAGAGTGCATCTCTAAAGCATTTGCACCTGCGGCCGGCTTTCCACTTGCCTCTGTAATCTTACCAGTCCAGTCCTTTGTTATGTTTTGTAGCTATAGGCACATATGCGTAAAGCGTGGTCATGTAACAAAGCATTCTTGGTTGATAAATAGCAGTTTGTTTGATTTTATAATCCTTGTATAATCTTGTAATATTTACTACCGCTTTTAAACGCCGTCATTTTCAACAAATCACGTCCTGATTCTCACGAGGACGAGAAGCGGCCAATGGAGAGCCGTTTCGCTGCGATGAATGGTAGCGGATGGACCTCTGTGGTCTCTGTCAACCCCTGCGGGGGATAGGCGTGAATATATAAAAAAATAAATAAAATAAAATATTATTCCGAAAAGTTTAAAAATAATCTTTAATACAAAACTAAATTAGGGAATTTTGATTAATTCTGGTTTTATATATATTTGATTAGTTCTGGTCAGCTGTGTGACAAGAAGTTTCATGCAATGTACGACTCGCTGTATATGGGGTAAAGGAAGCAGTAACGTGCGAGTTATGAGAGTGCATCTCTAAAGCATTTGCACCTGCGGCCGGCTTTCCACTTGCCTCTGTAATCTTACCAGTCCAGTCCTTTGTTATGTTTTGTAGATATAGGCACATTTGCGTAAAGCGTGGTCATGTAACAAAGCATTCTTGGTTGATAAATAGCAGTTTGTTTGATTTTATAATCCTTGTATAATCTTGTAATATTTACTACCGCTTTTAAACAAGAATGTTTTTAAAAAAGAAAACTCGTACGTTTTACGAATTTTTTATTCTTCTTAAATAATAAAAGTATGTAAAAAAAATACTATGTTAAAATTTGTGAAGTAAGATAGTCAAATGATGTACTTAGATATACATATATGTATAAAAGCTATTTTATTTTATTTTTACATGTACATGTATATGTAAAAATAAAATAAAATAGCTTTTATATTTTTTTACAAAAATAAAAGTTTACATATGAACCTAAACTATAAAATTAATGTATTATTATAATTTATAACTGTGTAGAGCGCCTCTCCCAAACCTTTCCATATAATCAGATCCACATTTGTGTAAAATGTCTCTTCATCTCTTATTTGGTCTCCCTTTCTTTTCCTAGCTGTCTCTTAGTAACCATTCTGTTAGACGTTTTGTCCATCTATTGTTTTTCATCATGGGCAGGACATATTTGAAGACATACATATGTACATACAATAATAAAATCAAATATTCTTACTAAAACCAGTTACCGAAGTTGAGTTACTCACTGTTCTTTTGTAGGGTCTGCTATCGTATTTATATAAAAAAAGTGTTATTGTAGGTTCGTTTGTTTTGGTGTAGAATAAATGTGGAGAAATGGACAGTAAGCCACCACGTTTTTCTAAGGCGAAAATTTCCAAGGCCATACATATTATGTTCCATACATTACATACCACATAACACATACAACTGATTCCATCCTTATTAATGTCGCTGTATTAATAAGGATGGAATCAGTTGATTTTGTTTCTCTTACTTTTATTATAACCTTGCAATATCCCTCATTTTCTAAACGCTAGATATTAACATACCCCTGGTATTGCGAATGTCTATATATGGTCAGTGTTGATTACCTACAATAAGGCAATCGATTTCTTTCTTTTCTTGTAATAAAAAAGTAAGCTAGTAAATAACGTATAAACGAGTAACGTCATAAAATCAAGATTTAAATGCCAATATAAAATATGCCAACAAAACCTGCTACGCACTAACCACCGATACGATATCGATAACTCACTCTGCACGTCACTATAAATCAACTAGACCCTCGCAAATAGTGATGCCCACGTACACTAACTAGATGGTCGATAAATATTCTAATCGTGCACGGTTCGTTTGCGAATATCATAAAGTTAGGGGTCGGTTACACATACATATTTTATTTTCAGTAAAAATTTTTGTCATTTTTTTAAAACATAAACGGGACCCCGCGTGTTCGTGGAAGAACCACAATTTGGAATAAAGAAAATCAACTGTTATGTTGTAGTTTTGCAAGAGTCTCATCTCTCTTTTTATTTCCTTTCTCTTTGAGCCAACCAACTAGCTCAGTAGCGGGGCTTGCTTACAGGTAATTCAACAAATCGAACCTACAACCTCTGATCGTTAGTGCTTTTTCTATTTCTCTTCGAAATTCGTGTTATTTCCCTAAAACTGAGACATATAGCTATGTTGAATACGACTAACATGCCTGTGAAGTGAAGAAAAGAAGTTTGATAATAAACAGAAAGCACCAACATAAAAACGACGTGATGGTTATAAAATACGTTCCCAGCTACGCAAGTCTTGAAAGTGTATGTCTGTTTATGATAATGTTTTCTACGACGAGACAGATATGGCTGAATATTTTAATGTCGCATTGTAAAATTGAGACGAAATATAAGTATAGTAATTGTATTTAAGTATTTCTCTCTGTATATGCTGATTTTACATTTATTATTCAGTTTTATTTGTGTCTATTATTATGAGAAGTTATAATTTTAGGTTTATACTTGTCGGAAGGACATTTTGTTTTTGAAACTGTGTTAGAGAACAGATTGACATTCAGATAATTTTCTCTTTATTTGATCTTTAAAATTGGTTTCAAAGACCCATAAGGAACTTAAAGCTTGTTATGCCCAGTGATTATGAATTCATTATTATAATAAATAGCTGCATTAATATAGAATACAAATATTTATTTTGATATCTGGAATCGAACCCACGATCTTTGATATATAAAGTGAAGATTTCGCCACTGAGACATTTCCTTAACCTACGGCAGTCTACTGCTGGGTACGGGCCTCCCCAATGATGCGTCACCTAGTCTAATTTTCGGCTATCGCTCCATCTAGGTATATGGGCGACCCAGTATGAAACCCAACCCAATTTAAAAGCAATACATGTGAAAATTTAGGCGTCCACCATAATATCAAGTACCTTAAGTAGTAACAATAAAATACTTCTAGTCTAGGTGTCCATGTCTAGTAGTGCAAGTTTATGATTTCGAATAAAAAGTATAAGAGTTTATGAAAATATCGTTAATTTGAAAATAAAGATTCATAAATATTGTTTATATGTACAGATTGCTAAATAGAACAATTAACATATAAAAACTTTTTCTTCTTTCATTGCTATAACTGGCCGTTTATTATTCTCAAGTGTGTGCGTGGCTGTATGAACTTGATTCCGGTGCCGTCGTAATTTTTAATATCGTTGGCCGCGCCATTGCCTCGCTTTCCCTGATGTGATTTCAAATCATCTCTCCTCGAGTCGTTAGTTCCCACGAAAATGGCACTTCAGTGTCAATATTGTGATATTTTTGCTTTTTAATGTTACACAAATGTTTGGTGATGGTCGTTTGTTGAGAAAAATGATCAAACGAAATGACCGCTGATGATTTTTTGGTGATAAAAATGGCAACAATTCAACATAAAAATACTGCCTTTTTCATATTTCAAGTTGAATAATTAAAAAAATATTAAAAATGAATTAGTGATTTATATTGTCATAGATCAGGGGTGGTCAACTCGATAAGAACTGAGTTCTACTATTTACTAAAATGACTCTTTTTGTGGGAGCGCCACCTAGCTTGATCTTTGGCTACACGCATCCAGATTCAGCCAGCCGCCCTGCGCAGATCGTCGCACCATCTTGCTGGGGGGCGTCCCACACCACGTTTACCGAGACGCGGTCTCCACTCCAGCACTCGTTTGCTCCAACGATTATCGGATCTCAGACAAACGTGACCAGCCCATTGCCACTTTAGTTTGCTAATTCGATTGTGGGATAGAATGGCAAACGACTGTCATAAACATGGACTTTGAGATATATCAATTACATAATCAGTACATCTTCATAAACTTAACATAGAATCGCGTTACATATAATGATATGACTGCATTTCGGCAAACATATGTTGGGCCTCCGGAACTCAGCCGCTCTCCGTAAAAAGCGCGGTAGCTAAGCTACCAATCAGACGCGGGTTTTCTGCGAGAGTGTGATACTTTCCCGGGCGAGCCGGCCCATTCATGCTACAGACAAATATTATGCCATTCTTGACAAAGTATTCGTCTGCAGCGTGGCTCTACCACTAGTAAACACATATGCACACATTTCGAATGCTTCTATATGTCTTCTTAAATGTTCTTGAACTGTCCAAGCTTCACATCCGTAAAGTATTTATAAAAGTATAATATTACTTATTTTGAAATTCGAATATGGATTTCGAAATAAAGTTAAACAAATCAAAACATAAAAGTTTGCATGTAATATACCTCCTAATTGCTAAGGTATCCCCAAAAATATTGAATGTCTATTGGCAAAGTATTCAGTATCAGATATACATATTTAATATAAGTTGGAAAACAATTTGTTCATTGTTATAAGAGATTGGATTTATTAAAAGAAATAAACTACATAAATGTTATAGTATGTTGTAAGAAAGAAATCACTTGGACTTTTCCCGCTAAGTGACATCGTTGTGTTCCTATTTCATTTTCATAATTTTATATTATTATTGTTTTTTTGTAAGTTTATTGTCGTAAGCGTGCCGGTCGTCCCGGGGTCAGGCTCCCCCGGGGACTATGGTGCCTTACCTCAGCATGCAGGGCTCTGCTGGGGCTGACCTCCATCCTCCCTTGCGGCTCGTGGGATTCACTAAAGACGAATTTAATATACCTATTTTGACGAAAAATGACGGCGACGTGGTTCGCCACCCGTCACGTCCTGATTCTCACGAGGGCGAAAAGCGACCAATGACAAGCCGTTTCGCTGCGATGAATGGCAGCGGATGGAGCTCTGTGGTTTCTGCCCACCCCTGCGGGGGATAGGCGTGAATATATAACAAAAAAAAATATATATTGTTTAATTGGTGGTGTATTATACAAAATTGTAATTGTGTAATACACCACCAATTAAGGCCATTAAGGCGTATAAATGATATATAATAAATGCGTGTATCATGATTTTTTAAGTTGACTAAAAAAGTCCCATTTTTATCAAAACGTAACGTAAGGTTGACTAGTTATATTTCAAAAGATTTGATGTTATTAAATTTTACTTGATACTGGCATAATAGTTAGAACTAATTGCCATAAAAAACAAATTATTAACTAAGAAATTAAATAAATACGCTTATAATAAAATTAGCAAAAATAAAAAAAAAATATGACATTAGACATGTTGTGCAGTTAGCATGCATTACTTATTAATGGGTTATTATAACAATTAATAATAATAGTAGAAATAACAACGCATATTATTTTGTATTTTTAAAAGAAAATTATACATATTTTTTAAAAACATTATTTTTTGTTCTTTTTTTTATTATTATTTCTTTTGTTATTATATTAATAAGATTTTCAGCACGGTAAGTTTATTAGATTTCCAAGATATAGAAATTACATAAAATAAAAAATGAGTGTTAATTATAGTTAATAGTGGCAAGTATAACTATACATTAATTCAGTTAAAATTGAAAGCGATAACTAAACTTAAAACCAACATGTTTTGGAATTTATAAATATATTAATGTCTGTTACATTATGTTATAATTTATCGATTATAAATATTGGCTTTGTAAAAATATAACTTATTATTTGAAGAACATATTATTATTATGTATATATATTTTTTAGTAAATCGGTCAGAAAAAGTTTAGTATACCAAGATTGATTTTAATTGTAAGTTGGTTGAAATCACAAACAGTGATCCAAAGTTACTGGGCAGCGTACTTTCACAACTCAACTTGTTAGTAGAACCGCTATGAAACTAATGAGAAATTTAAATTATCTAAACAGGCGATCTAGCCTCGGTTTTATTTTGTAATTTTGAGTAACGATGACACAATGATACTGTGACGAAAGTTTTTATTGATGATTAACTGTTACTTATTCAACTTCAAGTAACTTAAGTATTATAACTAATATTAAGTTAATTTTATAAATATGTACAGCAAAAAATTTTCTTAGTTCTTGTAACTACCACGCTATATATTCTTAAATTTGTTCACAATTCATTAAATCGCCAAATTAATTACTTTATCTTTAGTTATTTAGATACATGTCTAGTTTAAAATTTTAATTTTTTTTGGGATAGGATAGGAAGTCAAACGAGCAGGCGTGTCACCTGATGGAAAGCAATCAACGCCGCCCATAAACATCTACAGTGCTATAGGTAGTGCAGAAGCATTGCCTTTAAGGAAACTATCATTATGGGAAGGGGGAGAAAGGGGGGGGAGGGGTAGCTAAGCTACCACTCAGACGCCTTTTTTGTGCGGGAGTGTGGTACTTCCCCGGGCGAGCCGGCCCATTCAGCATGAATGGGCCGGCTCGCCCGGCCCATTCATGCTGAATGGGGCGGACAAACAATTAATATGCCATTCTTGACAAAGTATTCGTCTGCAGCGTGGCTCTACCAGTACTAAAAAAAGTTTAATATTTCAAAGTTATATTTTTTAATTTAATACAATGAAGGAGAAAATAATAAGGTTAATTTAACAGATGTAAAGGCTAAGCTAAAGAAATATTTTGGGAAGACTTCTTACTAGATATTCTTAAGTCATATTTTTAATTCAATAGAAACGGAGAAAAATATTAAGCGTATAAAGGGTCATCCATAAATTACGTAACTTATTATTGGGGAGGTAGGCGTTAATAATGTGTGAGCTGCAAATGTTGAGCATAGTGTGACAAAGAGGGAAGGTATCTAGATAATGAAATTCATGTGACGTAATTAATGGAGGGCCGCTAATGTTTATTAATTTAGCAGAATTACTTGTGCTCAAGGAACTGAGTTTCTTGGTACGGTTTTCTACTAGTTTCTAATAGATGCAGTCAATTGAGATGCCAATAAATATTTATATATACAATATCAAATGTTCGATAAAAGAAAGCATTCAAGACGTTTCATATTTAACCGGCTATACTTGAAGGAGTTCATAAACAAGTAGTGGGATGCACCAATAAAAGTCCTTGCTTCCGCGCTAGCGTATCTCGAATATTAAAAAACATGAAAACTTGGCTCCGGGCCAGCCCTCCTTCGTATGGAGCACAGCCCGACGTATTGCATACGAAAAGTCTTTTATAGTTTTTGCGGAGCGTAGCAAGTGTAATTTAATACCGCGCCGAGGCAAGACGTGCCTAACAATATGCCTTTTATTCGAGGACAAATCTGGGTACAAACAGTCTCGACGAGTACACCTCGGTCCATTAGACCGACCGACAAATGTAAGCCGCGTTTGAAAAGAACGTACGTCTCTTTTTTTGTATGAAATAACTTATTGTTTTCACATTTCAATTGATCATATATTATAATAATGAATTATTTGTATAAATGAATACGAAAAATGATTTGTTTGTATTTATGAATGCATTTGTGTCAATTGATGTATTGTCTTATTTATGTATGTGCCTGTTTCCCGTAGGCAGAGATCACAGATCTCCATCTGCTACGATATTCTTCGTATTGTGTATAGATAGATAAATTCTTTATTTTACACCAAAAACACAGTTATACAATTATTGATTCTAATATTTATATACAAATGGCGGTCTTATCGCTAATAGCAATTTCTTTGAAAGAACCGTAGAATGGACACAATGTTAAAAAGATAGTTTGATGTAGGTTAGTAATTCATTATCGTTATGATGATAGAAAAGAAAGAAAATAAAATATAATTAAACAAAGATAATAGCCATATATATGTATATACATACACACACATTACATATATGTATATCATATATATATATATATATATATATATATATATATATATATATATATATATATATATATATATATATATATTATATATATATATATATATATATATATATATATATATATATATATATATATATATATATATATATATATATATATATATATATATATATATATATATATATATATATATCCCTCAATATATTATATCAGCCCGTGGCAGTCCACTGCTGGACTTAGGCCTCACCCAAGGCGCGCTACCTAGCCCGATCTTCGGCTATACGCATCCAGTCTCTGCCAGCCGCCTTGCGCATTCCGATCGCCCGCCGATCGTCGCTCCATTTAGCAGGTATCTGATATATATCCCTAATTTAGATTAATTATGTAATTATGTGTGTGTACTCGTATATGTGTGTACATATATACATACATAAATATGCTTGTATATGTGTATGTATTGGTATGTATTTATATATTTATTTTATTGTTATTAATAGCATGTATTAAAATTTATATATGTAATGTTTAGTCTATTTACTAATAGTTACACCACCTCCGCAATTTTCTCAGTTTCGTCCACAGGTTAACTGGGAGAGAATGCCCAGTAGCATTAAGTCTTACTGATGTACACTTAGTGCAAAAAAGTTTAAATAAATAAAAATAAATATGAACAGAAACAATTCTAATCTAATGTAACGACACAACTTGTATCAAATTCAATGACTAGTTTTATTACAAAAAAGAAAATTCAACGAAAAAAATATCCGTGAAAATGTTGTATAAAAAAGACAGGTGGCTACGATATAGGGGAGTTATCTAGATGAAAACAGACGGGATGAAAACATAAGTGAGCCATTGATTTTATTGTCGTGCCCGTGTTGTGCCGGGTTAATGGGCCAATTGGATTGTGAGCGTTTCGACTGCGGTGCGGCTAGCTAGCTAGATTTTAGACGATTACAATAACTGTTGTAATGAAATTTTGTATCTTTATTTTTTGTCTTTGATAATTTAGGGATAACGACCTAGTTAAGTCAGTGGTGAAGCCATTGTTTACGGAAGCAATTGGGGGTTCAATTACCACATCGGAATAAATATTTGTATGTATTTTCTTCTAAGAGTGCCTCTCCGACTTGCGAAGGTTGGCAGCCAATGTAGCACAACTTTCCTCCTCCTTCGCGAAGTGCAACAGTTCTGGAGCACTTGCTATCCCGGTCCACTCCCTGATATTACGTAGCCAAGACTTTCTTTTTTGACCAACTTGCCTTTTGCGCGCGATTTTTCCCATCATGATTAGTTGCAGCAATTTGTACCTGTCATGTCTCATGATATGACCCAGGTAAGCAACTTTTCTACCTTTGACGGTCTGTCGGAGAACCTCATCATTGGCCACCCTTTGAGTCCAACTAATAACGAGCATCCGTCTATATGCCCATATTTCGCACGCTTCTATACGTTTTCTGAGGATCTTCTTTAAGCGTCCAAGCCTCACATCCGTATAGAAAAACGGGCCAGATGGAACAGTGGAGCATACTAAAGGAGTATGTATGTATGGCTTGTAATAAATAATTTTATATAAATATCTGATATTGAGACATAAATTTATACTCAGAAAATAATATAATATAGGAAGGTGGCTTTAATTTAATAAAATTAAAGACAGAAATCCCTGGTTCGTAATGTCTTAGTTACGGAATAAAACCTACTCTACTATTAAAGAGTAGAGTAGTAATGGTATAAAAATATGTATGGCCTTTATGTAATTCCTAAGGAAATGGTGACCCAGTTGAATACTACCGATTGACGCTGATATTCTTCGGGGTGTGGGAGCGAGTCTCGGGGACTAGAGCCCTACAACTTCGGCGTCATACGCAGGAGCAACTGCCCTCCGGTCCTTGGTGCCGCTCTAACCATCGGATTTTGAGGCGTCCTTATCGATTTCGCGGAATTTATATTCTGTGAGGATGCGTTACTTTGATAGTTTAGTCGAGTCGGGTAATTTATGCTACTATGGCTGTACATTTTTTCCATTATAGTCACATTTATAGCATAATGCTGCGACGGAGCGATAGTATATGTAACATCTTTTAAAATAAAATTTCTTCTAAAATTCTGTGTTAAAGGAAGCGGCGCTGAATTTGGCACATGTTCCCAGCGATAGCTTAAGTCACGACTCGAAACGGGAGTTTATCAGCTTTAATACAGTAACCGAGAATTTAAAAGAAATATATGATTTTTCTGCACTTTCTGCACTCCACCTGAACTATTTTTGATAGATTTTCACACATTATTTTGTGATTATGACACAACAAATTTGAATAGTGGTATAGCCACGCTACAGACGAATACTGTGCCAAGAATGGCATAATATTTGTCTGTAGCATGAATGGGCCGGCTAGCCCGGGGAAACTCCCACAGAAAACCGGTGTCTGAGTGGTAGCTTAGCTACCGCGCTTCATACGGTGAGTGGCCGAGTTGCGGAGGCGGTATTTTTGAGCAGATACGTTGGAATCATTAAAAAAAAAATATTTTTTATAATACAGACCTGACGTCCTACTTTTGGGCATGAAATCTCCTCTTTTCCGAAGGTATAAACAATAAAACCCCACCATATTTCTCCAACGAATTGACGGGGCAACCAGACTCAGGATAAAAACGCTTTTTGAGCCAATAATTCGGTTTTCACACCAGAATAGATTTTTGTATTTATTTATTTTTATTTTTAATAAAAACTGTCTAAACTGTCCCATTGGTATAGTCATTATATATTTATTCTGAGTTTGAGTGTTTTCTTATTGTTTGATGTGGATAGTCACAATTTTTCCTTACCTAAGATCTGCGACAAGCAAACAAAAATAGAAAAATAATAATGTGTGTTTTTTTTGGGAAAAATAATGTTTAAAACACACATAATTATTTTTCTATTTTTGTTTGCTTGTCGTGGATCTTAGCTATGTAAAAATTTTAACTGTCCATATAGCAATGAGTTTCTGCAAAGTAACGCCTTATCATTGGGGTATTAAAAATGGTATCAACGATAAGTGGAATCCAAGTGTACGATTACGAGTTTATTCGTTAAGGGTTCAGTCTCAGAAATAAGTTAGTAAAACTTCAGTTATAAGAAACACGAGAATGTTTTCTCGATACAGAAAAATTACGTGATCCGTTCCATTTAAATGTACGTATGTTTTTGAGGCCTACATCTTCGTCGTGTATCTGCGACTGCCTCGATTTCATTTTGCGTTTGCAAGGCTGTATTCGTGCAAGCATGTCACAAGCAAGCTCTCTGTTGACGGCGTGATATCTCCGTGTAAGAATTTCGTACCCTTTGTTTTTTAAATCCGTACTTGTGCTATGAAAGTTATTCGGTTTTTGTTATGGAATATAAAAATTTATGAAAATGAACATGAACATTTCATGTGATGATAATCATCGCCACTCATGGACATATAGACGCATGCAATAGACACATTTTCTACCCTAAGGTAAAAATAGGATGCAAAGAAGGAAATAATGGTAAAGAAAATGTTTATACGTTAATAGTTGGGGCCTATTTGCTATAAGGTAAAAGGTGTCGTGAACCATTGGTTGCGAAAAGGATGCTTAGTTGGTTTAGGCACATAAAGAGGATGGATGAACAACGACATATGGAACAAGTTTACGTTGCGGATGTGGTTGGAAGGGTCGGTAGAGGAAGACCAAGGAGAACATACTTTGACCAAATTTCCGAAGAACTTAAGATAGGCCAGTTGAAAAGTACCCTTAACCGGCAAGCTTGTATGAAGAGAGTGATGAGTGTGGATGGAATAAAGAAAGTGTGGCGAGATCGCAGCACATGGAGATCTGTAGATTCCGTAGAAACAAGCGTGATTATATGTATGTATGTTAACACCGAAAGGGTTAATTTATTATGCTTTGAACTGACAAGTAATTTGTTAACGTAAATGTAATCCAGTTAGACTTCACCAGTTGTAGATTTGTGTGTAAATTACCAACGCGTAATAAGATGTCATAAATAGGAATTTATGTTCCGTATATATCTTGATTTATTTTTATAACTAGCCGTTTTTCACTGAGAGTAATAATTTTATTGTTATCATATCTTTTATAATATTACGAGAATACGATTTTAGAAATTTAATATAAGAAGTAAATGGAATGGGAAAGTTTGTCGAAGAACCGACAACCGTTGAAGTGGAGACAGCATTTGGGCAAACGTAGTGTGGGACGCCCCCCGGTTAGATGATTTGAGCAGGACGTCTGGCAGAAACTGGATACGTGAAGCTGAACATAGGGCTAGGTAGCGCTTCTTTCGCAGCCCATATATATCTCACTTCACTACTGTGGTCACTACTTCACTCGTCACTGTGGTCCACGATCTGACCACGTTGGTTCTTCACCAGCGCCAGGTGCTCAAATAGAACGCCTGGCATATGCCTAGCAAAAACAATTTTATGACACTTGTTAGATTAAAGTTATTTTCTTTTTATTTATTTGTGTGTATATTATTTTTTTTATATATTCACGCCTATCCCCCGCAGGGGTGGGCAGAGACCACAGAGTTCCATCCGCTGCCATTCATCGCAGCGAAACGGCTTGTCATTGGTCGCTTGTATATTATAAAGGTGTGTATATTATAAAGACGTGTATATTATAAAGGTTTTAATTTTAGTTATTGTAAAAAAAAGGGGTCATTATCAAAGTTTTTTTTTATTTTTATTTCTATTTCTACTGGTTACAGACTTACCCATTTCTGGAGGAACGGACATTAACCCACCACGCTTGTCAAATGCGGATTGGCGAGGTAACCCGACTCATAATAAATATATGTACGCCATACATATATTTATTCTGATACGGGGTTCGAACCCGCGACAATTGACACAAAAGGTGATAGACCAGCCCCTGGTAGATAGAAAGCCAGTTGGTCGCCATTGCTAAATTGCCATTACAAATAACTAACTAACTAACTAACCCAACAGGTGCAAGGTTAATTTTTAAAAAATGAAAGTCAACGCTATTGTTCTACTTTCTCTCTCAAACAATATCGACATCAATGACTTTCGTAAACAATATAACGTTGAAAGTCTTATCTTTAGACTGGGTACTTGTAGTTCTTGATTTTACTTAGCGTTACTTTGAATATTGTTCTCTCCTTACCTGCTTTAACCTTTGTAAGTCGTAAGAACAAAAGTCGAGTCGAATTCAAACTATAGGATGTCCGTTGGTAGAATTAGATTATAGGTCTAATGAACAGTAAACTCATGCTTGCAGATTCCTTTCTTTATTAATGGAGTCAGGCGTTACTATGCGGAAATCCATCACTATGTGGACAGTCAAAAGTTTTACTTAGCTAAGATCCGCGACAAGCAAAACAATAACAGAAAATTAATAATGTGTGTTTTCCTGCTGGATGAAGTGGATTTATTTGGAACTTAAACCAAAAACTTACCATTAATAAGCATTGATAGAATTAAAAAAATAAAGATAATTCAAAATACAAAGAATAGTAGCAATGTAGGCAGCCTAACGGTTGGCTAGACACGTACGTCCCTATCGGCTAAATTAAAGGTCAACCTCATTTGCGAAGACCTTAAATCGCCTCACAGATTTTCCAAAGGCGATCAAATTATATTAAATACACTTATTTCATATATGGACAGTCAAAAGTTTTACTTAGCTAAGATCCGCGACAAGCAAAACAATAACAGAAAATTAATAATGTGTGTTTTTCCGTTGGGTTAAGTGGATTTATTTGGAACTTAAACCAAAAACTTACCGAAAATCGGCCATCAATTCTCCATCCACCAACCACTATACACAACACCAAACACACACTATCACTTTTCCATCCTGTAAACGACACGTGTTTCGCCCTAACACGAGGCATCTTCAGGTATAATAGACTCTACGGAAGACAACCGAAGAGTGACACTTTTCGGTTTCGGTGATCTTAGCTAAGTAAAACTTTTGACTGTCCATATAGTGATGGATTTGCGCAAAGTAACGCCTGACTCCATTAATAATACACTTATTTCGTTCAAATGCGTAACCAAGGTACGTGTATATTGGCATACCACCGTGGAAAATTCCACGATAATCACACTGCACTATTTCACTGGTAAAAGGTAACTTCCTGGCTGGTGTCTGATTAGACTGCGAGCAATCGATTCAATCGATTCGCGTAACGAATTAGGTCGCACACATTCGCAAGCAAGCGATTGCTTATAATGATCAACTTGTTAATGTAAAATTATATGTTTCGTCTAATTATCCTTTTGACTATATTCCATGATAACCTGGTTAGCTCAGTGGCGAAATTACCGCTCTCGAAGTCAATGGTCGCGGGATCAATTCCGAAATAAGTATATGTATGTATGTAAGCTCTACAGAAAAACCAGGCAAATATATCTCATTGATTAAAAAGCAATAAATCTATAGTTACTTTACTTATTATTTTTACTTACTATTTAATAAAATTAAGGTATTTAAATTTCAACACTATGATTTGTCATAAAATTATAGTGTAACAATATAAAATTACTTTAATAAATATTTAAAATCATAAAATAAATGTAAAAACACGGTACCCAATAAATAGTTTTATTTTATTTAACTGAAAATTACTTTTATGGGGATTTCGATGGAAATTTCGAAAAATTATATAAGGGTCGATGATCAAAATGTTAAGCGATCCCTGCTCTATGCCAAAAATCAACATTTACATAAGATAATTATATGATATAAATTAAAGCCATCCCACTTAGAACGGGCAAGAAATTAAGCAATTTTATATTATTTACCATCAATAAAGTTCGATACAGCGAAACTTCAGTAACTGTACGTCAAAGGAACATTTTCATTTCACTGAAGCTCGAATAAAGAGCGGGACCGATCGGATCGAAGCACGATTGACTCCATTCAACTCAACCGCTTCTGCTGCCATATTGAACGGAATATTGAGGTCGAAATGTGACATTACGTTTATTTGGTGTCAAGATTATAACAATGGTATTATTCCGTGAATTGTATAATAGCTTTTCTTAGTTCAAGTTTCTTTCTATTTGTCTTTTGAAAACGATAGCGGCTGGCACTATCTAAACATCTTCTGTTATCTCTTCTATCAACTACCGATTACGACTTAATATTTTTTATTATTATTATTTTTCTATGTGCTTTTTATCTCTTCAGCTTTAAGCCGGTTTTAATATTAATATATTAAAACCGGTTTTAATTTTACCAGTTTTAAAAAAATCAATTGATGATGTTATATTTAAAAATATATTTTATATATTATATATTGGGAGATGTATCATTTTTTTCAATTTTCATTTTTTTTCTATGCGTCATATGTTTGGGATAAAGGCTTTTTGTAGTTTTTATAAGTACTTTCTTTAATATTAAAAAGTTTAAGACTGTTGTGAAGATGCTTTGAAATTATCTCGTGGTTGATAATACATAACTATTTTTATTTTTTGCGGGCAGCACTCTGTGCAAAGGTTCCCATCACACTTCCTGGATTGCCACGTTGGATGCCGATGTAAATCCTTTGGACAAGGAACGACACGGAATGAGGGTCAAACCCTTTATTTTATAGATTGTATGATCTATGTGACAATATATTTTTTTTTATATATTCACGCCTATCCCCCGCAGGGGTTGGCAGAGACCACAGAGCTACATCCGCTGCCATTCATCGCAGCGAAACGGCTCGTCATTGGTCGCTTTTCGCCCTCGTGAGAATCAGGACGTGACGGGTGGCGAACCACGTCGCCGTCATTTTTCGACAAATTAGGTATATTAAATTCGTCTTAGTGAATCCCACGAGCCGCAAGGGAGGATGGAGGTCAGCCCCAACAGAGCCCCGCGTGCTGAGGTAAAGCACCATATTCCCCGGGGGAGCCCGACCCCGGGACGATCGGCACGCTTTCGACTAGGCTCGCCCCTAGCCACGCATCCATTGGTACGGCAGACCGTGGATTGGCGGAGAGGAAGGGAAAGGATAGAGAAGAAAGGAAGGGGCAGGAAAGGAAATGCCGACGCGGAATAAACATTTATAAATCCATATAAATATTTATTCCGATGCGGGAATCGAACCCGCGACCATTGACTCCGCGGGCGGAGGGCCCCGCAACTGAGCCAATCGGTGTGACAATTCAATGTAAGATTTATGGACGAGGCAAGCGAAATAACAAGTGGATAACCTAATGGTAAATTATCATGTGGACATATTTTAAATAACTCTCTAATGTTTTGATATTATTATAACTGTTGCTCAGAAGCCATTAACTGTCTGGATTTGTTCCTGTCATCAGTGTGTGCGATTTTAATTTTGTTATTTAATCGTATTTTATACTTCTGCGATACTGATGTATTTCTGTGGACAAAAGAGTCGTTTTGAAAATATTATGTTGAACAAATTTTATCTTGTTTCACATTAAATCCAGATCCATTTCATATTAGATCCAGATAAGACATTTCCTTCAATTCTTTGCTTCCCTAATTTATTCTCCTCCGTCAGGATTGTACAAATATTTTTTTTTATATATATTCACGCCTATCTCCCGCAGGGGTTGGCAGAGACCACAGAGCTCCATCCGCTGCCATTCATCGCAGCGAAACGGCTCGTCATTGGTCGCTTGGGGCTGACCTCCATCCTCCCTTGCGGCTCGTGGGATTCACTAAAGACGAATTTAATATACCTAATTTGTTGAAAATGACGGCGACGTGGTTCGCCACCCGTCACGTCCTGATTCTCACGAGGGCGAAAAGCGACCATTGTACAAATATATGTGTATATTTATTTTTTGTGTATATA
This sequence comes from Baronia brevicornis, assembly GCA_031353405.1. Classification (NCBI taxonomy): domain Eukaryota; kingdom Metazoa; phylum Arthropoda; class Insecta; order Lepidoptera; family Papilionidae; genus Baronia; species Baronia brevicornis. The sequence continues at coordinate 83,677 of JASFAT010004092.1, read as the reverse complement.
AATATTGGTAAAATAAATATATATTTAATTAACATATTAATTTATTGTACGTACTACGTAACCCAAAGTTTAACTGGCAGAGAATGCATTTATTACTTAAAGAATTAAGTCCACCTTAGTACTAGAATTTTTACAGAAATAATGAATACTTCAATAAATAAATAAGGAAATAGCTTTTCTTAGGAAACAAAGTAAACAAACAAACAAACTTAAGGAAACAAATGTACACTAAATAGCTTGACTGTTGGTATCGACAAATAATAGTCGATAGCACAACAGTGAATCTCTTCTTGTTATTAAAGATAAATGGTTCTCGCGGACGATTTGCGTTGTCGTATATTTTAGAATAGAGCTGTGACCCGATATTATTGAGTCTGCGGTTATCGATGAAATTTATTGATGGAAAGGAACGCTTCGTTAATTCTGATAATGCCGTTAAATTATATCAAATGAAATATTATATTCCGAATCAGATTTTCGGTTTTAATAGGCGAGTTTGTGAATTGAACAATTATGTTCGAGGTTTCGGGCGGATGTCTTTCGCTTCTGTTACGTGAATTATTGTATATCAATATTAATTGGATTTGTGTTGAGGGTATGTTCATTATTTATAATAATGAGTATATTATCAGGAGTAACTACTACGTAATTACATGGTTTAACAATCGGTGATCCTGTTTCGTATAAATTAAATTTCTCTATTTTTGACCTAAGTAATAAAATTACATATCATTTCTTAATCGTCAGTCTTTGTTCTTTAAAAGAGATAGGCAAACGAGAAAGTGGGTTATGTAATGGTAAATAATCACCGTCCATGAACCATGCTCACGAAGATACAGCATGCAGACGCAACTATCTTGGGGTTAGGGTGTGAATAATAGGAAGGAAAGGAGGAGAAGAGGAAGTTGTCGAAAAGGAAGAAGAAAAATAAAGAAGGGAATAGGTATTGAGGTTTTAGAATCTCGCTCTCAATATAAGAAACGGGGTAACTGTTTGTTATATTGAGAATACATAGTAAAATGCTACCACTTGACAGCGATATCTTATGGTATCTTATAATTTATCGACATCAAGGTTTATAGTTCTAAGCCTCTTTTTTCTAGTTTCGTAATGATTACCTTTGAATATAAAAGAATACGCTGAGGTAACTTCTTTTTTTTATAATAAATAAGTTTTAATTTATGTGATGATTGTAATATGTGATATACATCATTGTCGTGAATACTGTTAGCCAAAGGGCCTACTTTTGGATCACACTCACACCTACAAAACTTTGCTGCCCTTCACGCTCGTCCACCTGAGGGACGTTCGCTCCCACGCGAAATCCTCCTATCGCCGTCTGGCTCTCGCGAGGGGAGAGGGCCACCGACGGACCCAAGGTAGCAATAGGTTCGGCCATATCTCGATGAAGCGAAGTCGTTAATGGACGACACAAAGATGCTGGGAACAGCGGTACCTAGGACTAGGGCTTTGAGTTGCTGCGTGAGTAGTGGGGTTCATTCCCGAGGCTCGATCTGATGCGGTTCATCCGCTCCGATTCGGCGATTGAAAACTGAATGCTGTCTTAATCCTCATGTTTGACGGACGGATTAACACAACCATTATTTCCAGCCTACGGCAGTCCACTGCTGGACATAGGCCTCATACAAGGCGCGCCGCCTATCTCATTCTGCGAATACACCCATCCATTCCCTGACAGCTGATTTGCGCAAACTGTTGCTCTATCAAGCAGAAAGACGTCCTTCATTATGTTAGGTAAGGCGCGGTCTCCACTCCAGTACTCGTCTACTCCAACGGTTGTCGGTACTCCGACAAACGCGTGTAGCTCATTGTATCCTCAGTTTGCTAATACGAAGAGCTATTGTTGGTGACTCTGGTTCTTTGGCAGATATATTCGTTTCGAACCTTATCTACCAGAGAAAAGCCGAAGGGCGGCGGTCGGTTTGGAGATGGTAAATTGGTTGTTACTCAGATAAACATTGCTGCCTATCCACTGGTATTTTCTTCCATAGTTACTCGTACGACATTTATAGAACAAAACAGGGTGGTCCTATTCTGACCTGGAAATCATACAGCAAAATTATATGTAATAAAATAAACAACATTTCTTACATTACGAGTCAAGTTTTCTTTTCTTCTTACACTGACAGAATTGAGTTTTGGCCTTCTCCACAATTCTTTCCGATATATTATTCCTGGCCTATCTTTTTCTATTGCCACCATTTCCTCTTCTATGTATTTGTGCCAGCTCTTTGGTCTTCAGCGTGGTCTTATCTACTGTAAAGTCTATTTGGTCATCATCGTTGTTGCTTTATAAAAATCGATTACGATTCTACATATCCGTTCTTGTCGTAAGTTTTAAAACATTTCTAACAGGAATTATGACTATGACATACTTAATCTACGACAAAAGATGTCGTAGACTGTAAGTTGATAACGTGCTAAACTATAATCGATATGTCGAACGAATCGACAACTTTATAAAGCAAACACGTTTGGCGCCACCGCCTAAATATTTATTCGATTAACAGAGCGATATGTATGTATCGACACATCGAACGCTAGTCGTGGGAAATTCTATTTCTAACACGTAAACTATTACACGTTGCAAGCGAAAATCGATTAGTTTCGATTTTAAATAGAAAACATTCGCATATAGCATTTTGAGCAAACATACATATGTACGTATAAATTATAACTTAGATTTGATGTTAATAGTATTTACTAGTGAACATTTCAAAATAATTTTATTTACTCACGTTTATTCGGACGGTCTCGTTATGTAATTGCTTCAGAAAACATTAAAATAAAAAAATTCAATTGATGTTGTTATAAATTAATTACATTTATAGTAAATTTAATCAAAATTTAAGAGGCATTCTCTTTCTCAACATTTGGGTCATTGAGTAAGACATTGCGTAGGCGAAAGAAAAACTTTGATTTCTCTCGTGGTATATTAACGATAAGCAAAATCAAATTTAAGAAATTATATTGTAAGCAAAATCATTAAAATGTAAATGTATAAAACACATATCGCACATAAAAAAGCGAAAACGTAGTAAATCTTACCACCAGAGGCAATAAAACTGAAATTTCTGAATAAATTATCTATCTAGTATCTGATCACTCAAAAACAGTCAGTTTCCTTTCAACACTGTACTAAATTTTCTATTGGTTGTAGAATTGTGAGACTTAGGTTATTCATCGCAGTATTTTTTATGATCCGCAATTTTATTTTTGACACCTATGTCATTTATAGCGTTTTCGCTTTTTTGCGTCGCATATTGAAAGCTTTATTTCAATAAACCCCCAAGAAAAAACCATAAATCGCTAGTGAATAAAACGGGCATCCAAATGTTCATTTCGCGCGAACCGACAGAAGACACCACAATGGCTTATAATAAACTAAACAAAACATCCCGGGACAAAGGAGTCTCGGCGTTTCCACGATTGAATTTCAAATTAAAATTTCAGTTCATGAAATATTAACACGCGATAAAACTGCGGCCACAGTGTGTCGTACGGAAATATTCAAATGGAATGCGCCGGCGCCGACTCTGCCAGCCGACGTGCCTCCGCGTGAAAGGTCGCAAGTGCCTCCCGAGCTTTATGTTATGCTAAGCTAGGCGTGGATGTTCGCGTACCTTGGGCTGCGACGCAATACACAAGAGGTAGCGATTAATAAGTGAAGTTAATCCATAAATAAATATAATCATTTACAAACAAAGAAGAGTAACAAAAGATTGAATTATGTGTTTACATCATGTGTAAGGTTCTAATATAAGCGTTTAATATAGATGGATTTCTAAAATAAAAAAAAAATATATATAGACAGAATTTTTTTTTGTGGAGTCGTACGTTGTCTATGAAAATATCATAAAAAAATTATATTATAAAATATAGTTTCTTATTTATAGTTAGTTTAAAATTTAATAGATGGCGCTGTTACAAAAGTCACATCATACTGTTCCATATTTACATCGTATCTTATATACGTAATTGATAGTGTTTTGTGTTTGGGATATTTTATAATTACAACTTAAATAGTTTTTTATTTTTGTCAAAGAAATTTATTATGAGTCATTTTTAAAAAAATATCTTATAAAAATATGTATAAATATAAAAAAAAATTCTGCTTGTCACTAAAATGAAATGAAAGATTTTATTAGTGAAGTAGTGTAAATAACAGGTAAAAAAATTTATATTCTTAAGCTTATATTCAGAATAATGTTTCCTAATAAATCACAAAAAGGAACATTATCATATTAATAACATTTAACCTTTTATGACTTTTAATCTAAGTCTGCTTTTAATATGGAAATTTGACTCATTTTATTTGGGCTAACGTACATGATGTTTTTCCTCGCAATATATTAACATAAAATTCGTTGTAAATATCAAAGAAGAAAGCGTGTGGTTTCACTTTATTTATTTTTTTGTTTATATATATTATCTTTATTTTTTAATAATTCTTTTTTATAAATAAAATTTTCCGTTTAATAAAAACATCTACTCATTGTCTCATGTTTTTATTTTGTATATATTCAATTGTAATATATTTTGGAGAAAGGTGAGGATTTGCTTATTTTCCTTCTTCTTTTTTTTAAAAAAATATATGTATTATATATAAAAATAAAGGGGAGTGCGGAGTGGGTTTGGGCCTCCAGAACTCAACCGCTCATTTTTTATCTGAATATAAACATCTATGTATTGTACGCTAAAACGCTCGTCGCTCACACGTGAGCCATTCAAAACCGGACGGGTCGTGCTGAATACACGAGTGAGTGCCAGTTTATACTCAGGTGTATTGAATCTGATGGCGCATTACGAATGTAAGCAGATTTCGCTCGGCATTTCTGTATTAATATCGTGATATATAAGCAGTAGTGAAACATAAACTGGGATTTAATTCGGACTGTATGTAAATCAAAATGACGAATCTAAACGATTACATTATTTTATTCATTTATCTAACAGAAGTATAAGCGTTTAGTATAATAATAATTCTTTTGTATGGAAAATCGTAAGCTGCATAACTTCTTTATATAGAAATTGATTAATAAAATCAGGCGTTACTTTGCGGAAATCCATTACTATGTGGACAGTTAGAACTTTTACTTAGCTAAGATCCGCGACAAGCAAACAAAAACAGAAAAATGTATATATATAATGTATATATAATGTATATATAATGTATATATAATGTGTGTTTTCTACTGGAAAAAATCCCGTAAATCCACTCCTTCCAAAAGAAAACACACATTATTATTTTTCTGTTTTTGTTTGCTTGTCGCGGATCTTAGCTAAGTAAAAGTTCTTACGGTCCACATAGTAATGGATTTCCGCAAACTAACGCCTGATTCCATTAATGAATTTATATATTTTTTTACAACCCATTTATGTATGTATTCCCACCGTTGAGCACAGACCTCCTCCTTTTTGGAGGAACGGATACCAATCCGCAACGCTAGTCCATCCCGAATCCGTGGGGCATCTAACATTCGGAATAAATGCCTTAAAATCGTACATATACTTATCCTGGTAGAAGAATGGAAACTTTATAGTTTCCATTCTTCTACCACCTAATTGGCTAAGTTTATACTTAGTCAATTAGGTGGTCCATAACAACAAATATATAATTTTTTAATGATTAATAAATTAATAGTATAGTGTTAATAGTATGTGCTATCGTCGTCCATCGATTGGCTGTTCAGTTTTCCATAATAAGAAAAAAATATAGTTTTAGACATTTCAAAATCTTTAATTTTATTCATACCTTATTGGTATATTAATATTAGGATTTATAAAGTTAAAAAGCCTGAAGCAAAAAAAAAAATAATAATTTACTAATCCTTCAAGTCCCAAGAATGTACATTAGATTCCTATCACGAACTGCCTCACGTGCCGATACCGAAACGGGAGAATTCTGAGAACGGACAATTAGCAAAAGAAAATGTTTAATCTGTAATTTTTATTCTGTTCCCGAGTCGGGTTGTCACGCGTCTCGCATGTTGAATGCACGCATGATATTAACGCCGCTCGTGGCCGCGACGAATCCGCTTATATAGGGTGTATATAGGTGTGTTATAGGGCGAACAATCAGTATACGCATCATCATCATCATCAGCAGCCTGCGGCAGTCCACTGCTGAACATAAGCCTCCCCCATGGAGCGCCAGCTAGCCCGATCTTCGGCTACACACATCCAGTTTCTGCCAGCCGCCCTGCGCAGATCGTCGCACCATCTAGCCGGGGGGCGTCCCACACTACGTTTACAGAGACGCGGTCTCCATTCCAGCACAGTACTACAGCACAGCAGTAAACGCATGCTTACTGATAATTTTCTGCAAATATTGAGAGAACACCCTATCTTCACTTCACGCACGTGGTTTCAACAATGGCGCCACGCTTCACACTACTAGAGAGATAATGAAGCTTTTTCGTGATTTCCTTTCATGTCACAGGCCGTAGAAGTGAGATCCGGAGACCTGGGTGGTCACGGGATCTCACTTCTACGGACTTTTTTTGTAGGGGTACCTCAAAAGTATAGTCTATGATACAAATATAGTCTAAGATGAAATATTGTCCGCGCGGTATCCAGACTTCATTCGACACAGGAAGAATACTGTAGCTAAATAGCACGAATATTTAAAAAAATAAACACTGCACTTGTTAATAAAAGTTATTGAATTTTATTTATATCCTTTTCAGATTTTTCATTAATTATTTTAAAAAATCTTATTCTGCTCTGGTAGCAGCACCCTATAAGTTACTACCCGCTGTATTCTGAAGAGGTGTGGCTGTGGTGTAAGTTTATGGGTAGATAGTTGTAACATCTAATATAATCCATAGCCTTATAACTTACCTGAATCACATCATGAGACATAACAGGTACAAAGTCTTGCAACTGATCATGATGCGAAAAGTCGCAGGCAAGAGACGGGTTGGCCTAAGAAGGAAGTCTTTGGAGTGAACCGGGACAGTGAATGCTCCAGAACTGCTTCGCCTTCCAAGAGACAAGGAGAGTTGTTCTAACTTGCCAAGCCTTATATTTCTTAATTTTCAATTAGTAAAGGAATTTCAAGAATTTTGCGTTTGTCTACAGACAATCGCTGCGCTTGTGTATAAACAACCTTGATGTTTTCCTAAGTCTTCACCTACCGACCCTTATATTCTTTCTTTTATCAGTCGTCTTTCATCCATCCCCTCTATGTACCCAAACCATCTAACTAACTCTTACTGACCTTTTGGCCAAAGGCCACTTTCTAAAGTAGCCTTAACCGACGAGCTTATATGAAAAAAAAGTGGGCCGGGATCGTAGCAGATGGTGGTCTGTGGTCTCTAGGTAGAGAAATACATCTGATCACGTCTGTTTCCCGTAGGGGTAGGTATCCCTACGGGAAACAAACGTGATCAGATGTATGTATGTCTTCACTAAGGGGCGGTACATGGATCTTGTGTCGACCTTTGGTATCCAGTGGGTCGTTTATTAAGCTTGATATTCTAAGTTACGATAAGGCAAAACATAATACTATTTTCATCGACCTTCATCAACCGAACGTATGTATGTTTATATTGCCGGTCCCTCAGAGGCTGAGAGCTTTTATTTTTTGAAACAACATTCATGTATTTTTATTTTATATAAAATGGCCATTTTATGTACTCTGACCGTGCGATAGTATTCGATGTATATCAATGGAGCAGAATAAATGTGGTATCGCATTATGCGAAGTGTTCTTGGAAGGGATTTCGAATCAATGAGTGGACCCTTACGCTTTTAAGTCACCCTTTATATATTTTTTTCTTTTTGTTACAGTATTTTTTAAACGTAAGTTCTGAATTCATTTTATATAGAAGACCCATGTGGACAGTCAGAATTTTTACTTAGCTAAGATCCGCGACAAGCAAACAAAAATAGAAGAATAATAATGTGTGTTTTTTTACTGGAAGATGCGGATTTACGGGAAACTTAAAAGTTTAACTTAAAACTTTTAACTTTAAACTTTTAAGTTCCCCGTAAATCCATTTCTTAATATAGTGTGATTAAGGTATATAATGAGAATGAAATGAAATAAATGCGTGTATCGTGTCTTTTTAACTTCACTGCAAATTTGCAACACGCATTTATTTAATTTAATGCAAGTTTTGGTAGAATGGTAGTTATTTTGCCAAGGTGTATCATGAAAAGCTAAATTTACATTTCAAAATATTGTTATTATTTTAGTCGACACTGGCATAATAATTATAGGTAATTGCCATGAAGCAAAAAGGAAATATATGTGATATAGTCCAAGAGATGGATTTTTATAAATATTAATAATAGTTTGTAACTTACCTCACATAACCTTAAACATTGCGTATCTTCAATACACAGTTTATCACACAGGGATCTGTAACAATAAAAAATTAAAATTAGAATATTATCTCTATGTTTAACTCTATTCTATAGCTGATAGGAACGGAAGTTGGTTCGGTTCGCTTGCATTCAGTTGCTTTCAGTCTCCCTGTGAACTATTTGGCTGCGGATATTCCATGCTACATTCATCAAAACGCATTCTCCGATCTCCACTCTTGGAGCCGTCTATTATTGGAGTAGATGTATTACTATTTGTCGGTTCTCCGACAAACGTCATTACCCGCTTTGGTTTTTATAAATCGAAGAACTTTGTCAATAACTTTGGTTCTCTGGTGGAGTTTTTGCATTAAATCTTATCTACAAGAAACTCCACACATAACTCTCTAATAGACTGGACTTTCAGCTTCCACGGTACAGCTCAATAGGTACCTAAACGTAGGCACAGGTATCGATCGAGGAGCAAAGGATATGTTTTTTCGCAGCCCATATACGATCTGATGTATTAAATACATTAACCCACGATACTTCTCCAATGCACATTGGCAGGGTAACCAGATTCGGAAAAAATATATGTAGGCCATACATATATTTATGCCAATGCGAGGATCGAACTCGCGACCATTGTCTCACTAGGCGGTAGACTCGCCACTGAGCTAATTGGTTGTTATTGGAGAGACAATTAATCACTTATTAATTATATTGATAACCTAATTGTCACAGTGGTGGGATTACCACTTTCGGAGTAAATAGTCGTTGTTTCGATTCTCATATTCGGTATAAATGTGTGGCCTATAAGTATTTATTCCGAGCTAGGGTGTTCTAATAAATCGGTCTTGGAAAAGCGTGGTCGGTTAATAATATTCATTCCTCCAGAACAGCGAAGGCCGGTGCCAAGCGAGACATATAGGGACTGTAAAAAAAGTACATACAGGCATGACACTCTGGAGGAAGAACAAGAGATATATCTCTTATCGCATATTTATTATAATAATTTAAATTTGAAATCCAAATAATTTTAAGTTTCAAATTCAAACACCCGCTCAGATTACCCTCGGAGATAACTGCATCCCATACCGTTAAATAATTAAATAGAATAGCTCATTGCATTATTTAGACTTGAATGAAATCACCGATGTTGTTTATCGCGCCATCTGCCATTTCTTTAAACGAATTTCACCCTTAACACAATGCTCTAGAGTTGTGTGTGCCCCCTATCCAATATAAACAGATGTAATTAACTGCACCGCCGACTGTACGAACATAATTTTCACACTGACTTCATAATTTCAAACAGCACGCTACCCTGCGCCACCCCTGTGGAAGGGTTGGCCATTACTGTGCCGCGGTCTCATTAGCAACGTAGCAAAATAAACCGTGCAATATAAAAGAATGAGTTGGCGTTACGGCTCTTGGACTATTCATCAACGCGGAATAGTCTGGCAACGCCTATGAAAATATTATAAGATTCAGAGTGGGGCTTTTTTTTTACAGCTGCACTGAATAATTAAGTGGATGCATAACTAAAATAAAGTTGGGTATATTCACGGAAACGAGTTTTCTCGCAAAAATTTCATATTGTACATACTTTGATAAAACTAAAGTCATGGTCAATGATCATCTGGATCCACAACCGACCGTCGTCAGTGGTAAAACTCTCGAAGTTGTCCAGGAGTATATCTACCTCGGGCAAGTCTTGCAATTGGGTGGAGACAACTTCGAGAAAGAAGCCGATAGAAGGATTCAGTTAGGCTGGGCAGGATTTAGGAAACTCCGTCCGGTCTTCTCGTCGCCCATACCTCAGAGCCTGAAGAGGAAAGTCTTCGACCAGTGTGTCCTACCCGTACTCTCCTACGGCGCCGAAACGTGGACGCTGACAGTCCGTCTGCTTCATAAGCTCAGAGTCGCTCAGAGAGCTATGGAGAGAGCTATGTTCGGAGTTTCTCTGGTAGATATGTTTCGGAATGAACAAATCCGTCAGAGAACTAAAGTCACCGACATAGCCTTTCGAATTAGCAAACTTAAGTGGCAATGGGCTGGTCACGTCTGTCGGAGATTCGACGATCGTTGGAGCAGACGAGTGCTGGAGTGGAGACCGCGTCTCGGTAAACGTAGTGTGGGACGCCCCCGGCTAGATGGTGCGACGATCTGCGCAGGGCGGCTGGCAGAAACTGGATGCGTGTAGCCGAAGATCGGGCTAGGTGGCGCTCCATGGGGGAGGCCTATGTCCAGCAGTGGACTGCCGCAGGCTGCTGCTGATGATGATGATGATACAACAATGCAGGGCGATTGGTAGAAACTGGATGCATGAGCTCGAGGATAGTGTAAAGGGATAGGAAAACTACGGAAAAACTTTAATAGAGACCTTTACCTAGTAGGATATTTTTATAGGTTGCTTGTTTTGATATACTTTCCTGACATGCATTCCAACATCGTATAATCCATCACGAACAAAACATGTATACATGTTATCTTTTATAGGGAAGAGTTTATGCTGCAGAAAAATGTTTGCAATTTTTTTGATAGAAATCCGCCGTCACATCCGGGTAAGTACCGGATTATCGCAGAAAAAGCGACTTCTAAGTTGAAGCTTTACTAATGCGCTTCATTCGGTGAGCAATGAGTGCCAACAGCCCTCTCTTTCCACCACCTTCCTTTCCTCCTACTAACCACCATCTTTCCTAAAACAGGCGACGCTTTTCCAGTTCCCCTTACATTCATGGGTGGCATTTTTATAATAAACTGTATTTTAATTTTTTTTCGCTTTAGTTTTTGAAGGATTACACTATATGTATAATATGACGACCAATTGACCCAGTGGTGAGGCCCTCCGTCCGCGGAGTCAATGTCGCGAGTTCGATCCCCGCATCGGAATAAATATATGTATGGATTACAAATATTTATTCCAGGTCTGGTAACCCCACCAATCCGCATTGGACAAGCGTGGTGGGTTAACGTCCTTCCTCCAGGAATGGAGAGGCCCGTGCTCAGCAGTGGAAAATATATGCGGGGTGTTAAAAAAAACAAAAACACGATATGTAAAGTGTACTAATCAATTCGCCGTCGACCAGAGATAGCTTAGTAAGTTGAAAGAGAAATGTGATTTAAAGTAACAAAAACCAAACAAACTTTTGAAATATTCAAAGATCTCCTTTTAGTGTCTGAAGGGTACAAAACATTATCCGAGTTAGGGGTCCGCCGCACATTCTTGTTGAGTGTATGAAGTTATGTTTCGCACGCAAAGGGACAGCCCGCTAACCCAGCGCGGTATCTAGTAAAACTTTGTTCTGGTTAGAAGTTCGGCCATCAATGATACGTCGGTAATTATAACACACGTATTCATCTTGCTTACAAAGGCGTGTGATAAACTTCCTCTATCCGAGTTGTCGGTCTCTTGGGCTAAAATTACCTCGGTCTTGTTTTGCGCGGGCCAAATTTCGCTTTTCACGTGTAAGATTGCGTTATTCTCTTTCAAAAGGAGCTTTCATTTTAAATTTCTGATAAGACTTCTTCGTGCGAATATTGGCCAAAGTTTCTACACATCGATGCTAGACAGTTATATAGTAGCTGTGCTAATTTTTTTATTGGATAGGGAGGCAAACGAGGAAGCGTGTCGTCTGATGGATAGCAAGCAACGCCGACCATAGACATCTGCAATACCTTAGGCATTGGAAATACGTTGCTGGTGTTTGAGATAAGAGTATGCCTGTTTTTTTAAGGTTCCAAATTTACTACTGGTAGAGCCACGCTGCAGACGAATACTTTGTCAAGAATGGCATAATATTTGTTTGTAGCATTAATGAGCTGTCTCACTCCCGCAGAGAAACAGCGTCTGAGTGGTAGCTTACCTACCGCGCTTCGTACGGTGAGCGGCCGAGTTCCGGTTGTCCAACCCCTCCTCTCCCCACTCCCGTAATGACACTTTCCTTATGGATTGGGGATTAATATGGGTTTTATAATTAAAACCCATATTAATCCCCATATTACCACCCAACGCTTGTCCAATGCGCATTGGACAAGCGTGGCGGGTTAACGTCCGTTCCTCCAGAAATGGAGAGGTTCGTGCTCAGCAGTGAAACATATATAGGCTATGAAAAAAAAATATTATAAAAAATATAGAATATCTCGGAAAAAAATTATCTGTATTAATATTATAAGTATAAGAAATATTTGGCTCTTTTTTAAGCTCCACAAAGGAGTGTGAAATTCAGCATATGTACAACTCATATGGAGAATTTCGGAAAAAAATGAATTCGACCACGGAACGATCACTAGTTTTCATAATTGTGTCAAATTTACTACTATTTGCGACTACTATAAAAAATTCCAGTAGATAAGCAGTAGTTCTATCTTTAATATTTTCGCGGATCATAACTAAGTAAAATTCTGACTGTCAATATATCGTATATATTATACCTATGTAGTTGACAGGAATAATTTTGTATAGTGCAAACAAACCAGGATTTTGGAATGGCAAACGGACTGTTCGCTTATGCAACCCATAAGTGATGTGCCAGATGTTGTATGTGTCCTTTATTGAATTTGTTGACAAAAATCACTGCCTCCACTATATGTAACAATAAATATATATTCTTTTATTTGTGGAACACAAGTTACTTTGTATGGCGGTTGTTCCTTATGTAGGTTTTTGAAATCAGCAATATAATAGTGGCAGAGCAACGCTGCAGACGAATACTTTGGCATAATATTTGTTTTTAGCGTGAATGGGCCGGCTCGTCCGGGGAAGTACCACACTCCCGTAGGAAAAACCGGCGTCTGAGTGGTAGGTTAGCTATCGCGCTCCGTACGGTGAGCGGCCGAGTTCTGGAGGCTCAATCAACCCTCGCCCTCCCTCTAACCCCTCCCATTCCTACCCCCATAATGACACTTTCGTTAAAGGTCGGCAACGCTGTCGCGCTGCCTGTGGCACGTTTCTATCGTTTCTATCAGGTGACACGCCTGCTCGCTTACTTTCCTATTTCATATATATATATATATATATATATATATATATATATATATATATATATATATATATATATATATATATATATATATATATATATATATATATATATATATATATATATATATATATATATATATATATATATATATATAAGCTTTTATTGCTGCATACAATCCGTTCCCGTGACGACAAGCCACGAACTGTTGGATAGTTGTTAAGCCTACTTTAAAATAAAACAGATGAATCGCGCGGTGTCTACACAATGCACGACTTATGAACGCAAACTACCATTCATTACAGCATTCTAGGTCAGCGGGCGTTGGAATACAGGTAGGTAGGTGCACCCGCCGACCACGCGGTTAGACAGCATTAGTTATACAGCTTTTGAAAACTGGAGCGCGTGCACTCAAATCATATTTGGGTTAGAGTTGAATAGAAACGTTTATTTGTCGCACATCTTTTAACGAGAAGTTGTTGCTATAAAAAACCCAAATACAAATTCAATTTACACATTTGTTTATTTTATTTATAATATAATTCCCGTACATATTCTAGTACAAAGGCGGACTTAGTGCCGGAAGGCATTCTCTGCAAGCCTACCTTTGGGGTCTATGGAAAAAATTTTTAGAAATTAAAATTTTCATTGCAGGTACAAAAAGAAAAAAAAAGATATATATATATATATATATATATATATATATATATATATATATATATATATATATATATATATATATATATATATATATGTAAAATTCGTTCATTGTGTAAAAATATTTTTTACACAATGAACAAATGTGTATGTGTGAGTGTGTGTTAAATTGGCTGCCAGTATTCGCTAATCGGAGTAGTACTCTAAGAAGAAGATACTTATTACGCTTCATCTATCAATATGCGTGAATATTTTTTACATAATAAACGACTATTATTCTGCAGTGAACAGTTTGTATGTTTCAGGCGATCGGCATCGGTATCCATGCGGTACACGCGTCAACTACCTCGCCTGCCGCAGCTATACCACGCCTGTCTGCGACCTGCCAATAAAGCCACGTGAGCTTGGCACGGAGGATTTTTTTGTTGTAGTTTCACGTATATTTTATAGATTAATCAGCTCGATATGTCATAGATTAATCAAATTGTAGACGCGTTACGAAATAAATATTTTTGTTATGGATTGAGATCGTTGCCTCTGAGGCTCTTTATTTTTGTCACAAAAATTTACTAACAATAATTTCATAAATTTAATATTTTGAATAACGTAATTTTTAAAGATTTCTCATATACTCTCAAAGACTATCCAAAATACGTCAGACGAAATAATAATACCTTGTGTTTTATAACAATTTATGTCTTTTTCATTTTAAATTTGCGACTTATTAACTACTAATTTAAATTTTACGAATAATTATATAATATAAAAGGTTTTAATGCATTAGTGAATCATTTATGATTGTATCACTACAGTATATTTACTTTTTATTCCAAAGATCGCTTACGTGTTTATCGTGAGATTTTCGAATAAACAAAACATCAAGTCTTGAACGTTACTATTCGCAGCTTACAAGACGACGGTTGCAATTAGTCTAAGTCATAAGAAACACCGTATAGTTGATTAATAATATTCGTGTATTATTTTAATTAACTATACCCCTTGGTTTTCTCTTTATAAACGTGCAGACCGCTGGGTAACAAGAACATTCTGTCGCTTACGTCTTGGCCATACGTGCACTCCAGTTCAGTTGGCTAAGATTAGGGTGCGCGACCTCACTTTGTGGGAATGGGGCTTCGACTTAATGTCAGCATCCTATAATATCCTATCCAACTGTCGTAAACTTCTTAATCTTATCTATGATGTCCTCTTTCCTCGCAAAATTCTGTAAATATTGAATGTTTGTTGATGCGTGTGTTGAGTCCTTTTTGCCCTTTCTTATGTAAATAAATAAAATAAGATTTTAAATATAACTTGTTAACTATACAATAAGGTAGAGTGTATATAGATTACTAAAAATGTGGGGTTTATCGTATTTTAAATGTTTGTGTTGTTTTGTTATGTATTTATTTAAGATAATTATATGTATAGAGATAAATGTAATTTGGACGTAGCATAGTAGGTCTCACTATGCTGGCCCGTTCTAAGACATACCGATTCGGTCATTATAAGTAAATGTAAATAAATACATATGTACATACCATACATAATAATATAAATATATACATAAAATAATATAAATAGCAGTAAGGCATGATACTATATATGTATATTTAAAACATTATGTTGATTTGGCTCCTATTAACCCTTCTTTGCATAATGGTGGAAATTTCCATCATAACACTGAATGCCCAAAAATTATATAAAAGAACAAGTTCACTTCAAGTTGATCGTGTCTGGATACCTTTTTAATGTCCATTGCATAAAAAAAACATAGCTGTCAAAAATAAGCAAGTGCCACTATCAGTAAAACGAGCTTGAAGTTATCATTCCGCTATTTGTTGTAATTGCAATAAACGTATGATTTTGTTTTATTATATTTTACAATTTCTTTTAGTAAAAATAATAATTGTTTAGTTAATTATCATAAAGAATAACATATATCTAATGATATCCTCTTTTATTTCTATTTAGTACTAAGCCAATGATCTTACTTTGCCTGATAATGGTAATTTCTATCATATGGGTTTTTACTAAATTTATACTATAAATATATACTAAGATTTTTTTAACCATTTTTCCTTTAATTTTGAACATGAATTATATCACCTTGATTTATTTCACCAATAAAGAAAAAATCATGCAAAGAAGGTTAAGTGGTTTGATACCATTTTTAATTATGTATTTTGTTTTTTCTGCGCGTTTTGCCTAGAGATGATCTGGCGAACTTATTGCTGCTTGAATTTCATAAGCATTTATTTTCATTTATGAGATCGACTATCGCTTCTCACTTGTCCCACACACAATCCGGTTCTGTGCCGACTGGTTGCGTAGCATGCGCTTAAATCTCACCTGGCGTCTGATTCATGAAGCTTTTTACTACTAAATTATGCCGTTCCAGCCGTCTGTCCGGCTTTTTATTTGCCCCTCTACAAGTAAGTGTTTAAATTAAATGCCATTCATGCGTACCGGCATGTAATGGGACCCGTTCCCGGCATTTTATTTCACCGAACATTTCAATCGACTGACGATAGCTTTCAGTCAGTTTAATTTAATTATAATACTCTTTTAAACTATGCTTTATTTTATAAATATATATCGTTTATATGATTAGGGTTCTATTGGCATACTAAGCATGAATTGATTCGGTCGATCAAAGAAGTACCATAACATACATCGGCGTAATTTTTTTTTATGTATTGATTGATTTTTTCTTTTTGTTTTGGTTGCCAGCATTATTCTATTTCATCGGTTTTCGAAGATGAGTGCGGGGATCTGGAACCTAAATTCCTTCTCCCTTGGAAGACATAGGAATAAAAGTATCATTCGTTCACAATCACAACTATCTATAAACAACAAGGGCACTAGAATATGCGTCGTCTATTAGGGTGCAGATATGGATTATGGAAGGAAAACAAGAACTCTTTACTTTCTTCTTCTTCTACGTCTAATATTCCTTTAAAAGAGGTATTATAGACCATAGCACTTGCTACTATTCTGTGGAGCCAGCTACTTCTAGCAGTGTCACCGAACCGATACGACATTAGAGCCTTCGTAAACAAGCCTACACATTTCTCAAAGGCCGGCAACATTTCTGCGCTTTTGCAATACCTACGATACAGCGGATGTCCATGGACGGCGTTGATTGCTTTCCATCAGGTAATACGACTGCCCGTTTGCCGAACTATCCAGTAAAAAAAAGTTACGGTGGGACTTTTCCCGCCAATTTCTTTTCTTTTCTTTAATGGCAATTAGTTATAACTATTATGCCAGTTTCAAGTAAAATACGATAACATCAAATCTTTTGAAATATAACTAGTTAGCTTATCAAGTTACATCTTGATAAAATGGTAATGGCTTAGGTATTTGTAAATCATCACATTGGGTATAATGCCTTTGGCGATCATAGTACTAGGTTGTTACTCAGAAGTGACCTGTGGAATTTATGCATAGCTATGAGTTTGGATGGTTCTGTCAGCCACAATCGGTAGTCAGAGCACTGCCTCCTGAACTGCCAGCTGAAAAAAGTTTGATCCGAGTTAATTAAACAATAATTGATTGCGGCATCTTAATTTTTTTAATAGACTTTATATGTACATATGATATGTTTGTACCACTGCTATGAACGTAAGAATGGATATTTTCAAATTCGTGGAAGATTGGATATTTATATACTATTCAAATTGGCGAGACATATAGAATCGTATTAAATAACTGTAGGCTATACATATATTTATTCCCATGCGGGAATCGATTCCACGATTATTGACTATAAAAGCGTAATTGTATGCTGTAATTAATTATATAGATATTTATATTACAATAAATTTATAATAGAACTGCGGGACGCCTGTGGACGGCGTTGATTGCTTTCCATCAGGTGATACGCTCGTTTGCCGAACTATCCCGTACAAAAAAAAAATTACGGTGGAACTTTTCTCGTCTATTCTTTTTCTTTTCTTTGATGGCAATTAGTTAATACTATAAATGTTGGTAGGAGATTTTGTGGAAAAATCCCAAAGATAATTTCTCACGTTTTCGCACAAAATTAGCGCTGCACCAATAACTCATTGTGAAGTATCTACAGTTACATTGCTTTTGTAATTAGTAAACTAGAAAATAATACGATTACGAATTTCTCTTAGTTTTGAATCATCGACCTAATCGAATTAGCGAGCGAGCGATACATCGAAAACATCGAATCAATCATGTTAATACCCGCGGTGATGGGCGAAATATCCAATTTTAGTGTTGTCATCGTTCAAAATTGACGCTAAGCCAAATTCTGAAGGGATAATGATACGATCTCTGCGTCTGATTTACTGATCTCCCGTAATTGGCAGTTTCTCTTTGACAAATTTCGTGTTCTACTACAAACAAGTTACGCGTGATAGTATCAATGTATTAACATTGTTTAATCGGCTTCATGTATCACTTTTGAAATAATAGAGATTTATGCAAGTGACAAAATTAATTCCACCGAGTCAGTGTTCGCAGATTTCTAATCCGCATCGTTTAAATATATGTATGGCTTACAGATATTTATTTCGAGTCTTGCTACCCCATCACTCTGTACTGGACAAGCGTGGAGGGTTTATGTCTGTTCCATCAGATATGGGGAGGTCCGTGACCCTATTTCTGGAGGAACGGACGGATTTGTGAAAAAGAAAAATTAGTTTCGATTAAAAGTCACCTCTCTCGTAGTCCATAATAGTTACATAAATATACGTATGGCTTACAGGCATATTCCAGTGTCCAGGTTTGGTTACACCACCAATCCGCATTAATGTCCATTCCCAAAAAAATGTTCCATTGTTGGATTTGCTGTGGTTGGTGGGTGGAGAATTGATGGCTGATTTTCGGTAAGTTTTTGGTTTAAGTTCCCAATAAATCCACTTCATCCAGCAGAAAAACACACATTATTAATTTTCTGTTATTGTTTTGCTTGTCGCGGATCTTAGCTAAGTAAAACTTTTGACTGTCCATATAGTGATGGATTTTCGTAAAGTAACGCCTGACTCCATTAATAAAGTTGTAAGAGCCAATAGGCTATCACCAATAATATCTTCGATCGTTGTGTGAAGTGTACCACAAATACATGAAAAGAAACAACGCTTTAGACATTCTGTACGACAGTGTGGTATAATTCACACACCGTATCTCTAACATTTAAGTCGTAAATTTAACATTTAAGTCTGTATAATTATTTACTTTCACTTTAATGTTAAGAATAACACATGTTAATGTTGTGTCCATCTATAATTAGGATTACATTTATGTTTTTAGAACTATTTATAATAATGTAACTCCTGTTGATGGTCCATAAATAAATATATATTGTGGAAAACACACAGGTTTGTACAATTTGAAATTACATGCATCTGCGACGAACAATGAAATGGGAAACGAAAAAACAAGAACTAAAGTGAAGGAACGTACACCAATTGGTAAAAATATACGATCAGCGGAAAACAGGGATTGCTTACATATAACAGGTATGGGAACAATTTTCCACCGCTGCATCTCAGACGAGGTAGAGATTGCATCCATTTCGAATTTCATTCAAAAAACACGCCCGGGAAGCGACTTGGCAGAAATAAAAGTTGGCGAATGGCGCACGTATCAAACGAAGTCGAATATACAATTCCGTAAGCCAGACGCAGGTCCGCCCCGGTTTGCATGCTAAGCAGAATCGATCCACACCTCTCTCTATGAATCTAAGCTGTCAAGAGTTATGGACTTGCGAAGATAACACTATCGGTATGAAAATGACATTTGTATTAAAATTTTTGCTTTTAGAAATGAAACTACTAACATTTTTCCATTTCTAAAGGTGCAGTATTATTTTTCAATACTACGTATATTTATGAGAAAGTATATTTATTTTTATTAGTTTTGAGATTTGTATGGATGATAAATTTTAACCTTTTAAAGATTATTGCCCTATTCACAAATGTGGAAAGAAATTTGAAATTACTATGCAAAAAACAAAGAAAATTTTATATTATATAAGATGGTATATGAGATTGGTATTAAAGTAACATCTAACTTAATCTGCAATAATCCACTGCTGGGCAGAGAAAGCAAGAAAATCTTTCCTAAACTGGGAGGGATAACCCCGCTTAGTGTTACTGCCGTGTGTGGTCTACCCGATATAGTTTTACAAAGATCAACGGGGATTCCGTTTCTAGTTTTTAATTAAAAGTACTATTGGTAATATTTTTTTCTGTTTTATTGAAGTTTATTGGGCTTTGTAAATAAGATAGGTTTCCTTGCCTTGTGTATTTTGTAATATATAATAAATAATATATTTTACTCTGATTTCTGTGAAATAATTTGGTGTATAAATATAATATTATACGTATGTTTAAAATTATTAATTTTTAATATAATATATCTGTAAAAAACTATTTATTTTTGATATAAACGTGAACATATTATACAAAAAAAAAGCTTGTTATTATATTATATATCTCCTTTCGTGATACTGTAGTTATAAATAATAATATTTGATAATAAAAAAACTAAATTTTTTTATTAGTTTTTTATTATAAAATAATAATAAATTAAAGAAAACCTCTAAACTTAAGAAGTTTACTTTTTGAGAAACTTTAGAGTCTAAAGTTTCTTTGACTAAGAGAAACTTGATGTTCCACAATGAACTTAAAAATAGATTTATTTTAATAACACACGTAGTAATTATGGTGTCGATATGAAAATGATTATTTACAGTACACATGTTACAAATATTTCTTTTTAAAAAAAAGTCAGACGTTAATCAAGTAGCGTGCAATGGCCCCTACTGACATCAGAATCGTTCATTCCCAGAGGGCCGTCAGTTTTTATGGCATCGCACGGAAGCGTTCCCAGGAGTAATTCCAGAAATCTCCGTGAAGAATGTTACATGGAACGAGCGAATGAAAGATGAGCGTGAACGAAAAAAAACACACAATAATTTGAGAGGGAACGAATCGTCATTTATCGAGGAAAATATTAGGGACCAGCGCGACGGAGGGCTCGGCCCATTCGCATAGATCTGTTCCTTGTATTCTTTAAATTACTTTTCTTGTTTTGCGCTCTTGTTTCGACACACTTTTTCATTAAATGTAACAGCGAATTTCGGACAAATTGTGCCACAGATTTGCTAAGATCGTTTGCGTTCCGCGACTTTATTCGTGTTCACTCTGTATGTATTAGAAATCATTTTAATACTCGTACATATATACCTCTAAAAATCAAATAAACTGAAACACATTTTGTTTTAAGAATGCAGAATTTATTTTTATGGGATAGGAAGGCAAACTAGCAGGCGTGTCACTTGATGGTGAGCAATCAACGCCGCTCATAGGCACCGCATAAGCGATGCCGGCCTTAAAGAAATGTGTAGACCTGCTTTTTTGAACGACATGCCCTACATAATAGATATATATTTAGTTTCTACAGCCGCCCTGCGCCGATCATCGCTCCATCTGACTGGGCGCTCCATTAAGTTTGCTGAACATTTTGTTTCATTGTACAAGTAAATACAATAATTTGGCTTTTCATTATTTAACTAAATTCATTCGATTTTCTTTAGGGATCAGAAGGGGCCATCCATAAATTACGTCACACGTCGAAGGGGGTGAAAGGGATCAATAAAGTGTGTCATTGTGTGACCAGGGGCAGTTCAACGCATAAGTTTCGTAGTGTCACATGTATAAATTTGAAGTGCTTAAATTATAAAAAAAAACTTTTTTTTTATATATATCCACGCCTATCCCCCGCAGGGGTTAGCAGAGACCACAGAGCTCCATCCACTGCCACTCATCGCAGCAAACGGCTCGTCATTGGTCGCTTTTCGCCCTCGTGAGAATCAGGACGTGACGGGTGGCGAACCACGTCGCCGTCATTTTTTCGACAAATTAGGTATATTAAATTCGTCTTAGTGAATCCCACGAGCCGCAAGGGAGGATGGAGGTCAGCCCCAGCAGAGCCCTGCATGCTGAGGTAAGGCACCATAGTCCCCGGGGGAGCCCGACCCCGGGACGATCGGCACGCTTGCGACTAGGCTCACCCCTAGCTACGCATCCATTGGCACGGCAGACCGTGGATTGGAAAAAAACTTCTACTCCAATGATAATCTTTAAAATATTATATAACAAAGAATTGTGAAAATTTCAATTCCTTAATGTAAAATATATAACGACTCAACAGGATACGCAAACGTAATCACGCATGATAAAGGACGGCGGGTCTAAAAATAATGAAAGTTTTATGTCATTTATGGACGGCCCTTAGGTACTGGAAGCGTCTGTGTACACAACACGAGTAGAAGCGCTTTTAATCGGGTTAAGACGTTGATGCCTTAAACCAATTTGTCGTCTATTACGTTTTTATTGAGGCGTTAACATTGTTACGCGCTGGTGCGATGAGGCAAGCAGTCTGTCTAGTGGGGGGGTTTAATAAACGTTGACAGGTAAACGACGCGGAGATGGTGCTCGCGACTGTTTTATTTCGTTTGGAGCTAACTGACAGCTTGTGTATTGAATTAATCTCGCGGCGTGTTAATATTTCCAAAGGGGATATAATTTTCATATTTCTTATGTGATTTTTTTTGCGGCTCATATGAACAATATGTCCCACTGCTGGACTTCCTCCCTCCCTTCTATTTTTTATAGGAATAGACGTTATAAGTCATGTTGGTCTAGAGCGGGTTGGCGAGGCAATCAAACTCGAAATAAACGCCTGTAAGCCATAAATATCTCTGTCTAATAAAAAACACCACGGAGAAATTAGTTAAATATGCAACAGAATGGTGCGCAATTTATTAGAAAATAAATAAAGATAAACAATACAAGAGATGGGAAGCTAACATTAAGAAACAAGCAGGAGCGACCTGGAGAGGAAAGCAAGAGATAGTACTTTATGATAGCACTTCAGACTTTTCTTAGATATTTTCAAACTTATTCATATATACAACTAAGCAATAAGCACAATTAGCAAATTAGTTCATTGTATTTAGTTTTATTGTAAATAAATGCTATTTTTATTTTATTTTACTTAAGCCATAAACATGTAAATTTTTTTTATGCGGGCGGGCATTGAATTCGTAAAGATTGACTCCGAAAGTGGTAACTTAATCGCTGTGCCATTTTGGTTGCAATGCTATTTGGATTACTAGAATTCTTGTTAATTACTCTAGAAAAGTTATCTTTTAGTTGTGTTGAGAGGGATGTGGCTGTCAATACTGAATGATACTAAACCTTAATCAATGAGTCTACTCTTATGTATTGGTCTTTGAATTTCGGCAGGATTTACGCAATATATTCTTTAGAAATATTATTGCTTTAGTCAAGATATCGATTATGTGTATATATAAGTATATATATTTGTATATTTCATATATGTAAATACGAAAAAGATAAGTGAATTTGTTCAAAAGTTCCCGGAAATATGCTACTAAAAATACTGTACATATACACAATCAAAATATACAAAAAAGCGCAATACCCAGCGCAAGGCGATATCATAAAAAGGCTGACCAAGCAATCGAGGACCACTTATAATTATCGCTTAATGTCTTACGTCGGCCATAGCGGTGCTAAGCGGATTATTATGCCGCCTGGCTGCCGAAACAAGGGTTGGGGTGACCATAATTTTTTACTTACGTTTATTTTAACTGGACTAAATTCTATTCCATTTTTTATAGTTGCTAATAAATTTAAGTATGCGATTTTTTTTTAAAAAAATTAATATAAATAATAATTATCAGAATTTGTTACTCCAAAAAAAAAAAACATTTTTTCTCACCTGTCACTTTCGATGCTATGTATTGGTAGTCGACGCAATATTTCGTATTTAAATTAATAAATATCTTTATTGATACCTTAAGTTATATAAACATTACTTATTATATGAAGTAAAATCAATTTGTTTTTGTTGATCCATTCACAATCTTATCAACCAGTCATTCCGTTGGTTACTGAAGAGTTTGATATTTTTTAGGGCATTTAAGATTTTTGCGGCTTTTTATTATAGAAAAGTGGGAAGAAGGTTACTATGGGATAAAAATTATATTTAAAAAATTATCTGAATTTTACCATTTATATGGTCACCCTACTCGCAGGTGCGGCTCAGTGCAAATCCGTCATAAATAAATCTGACTTGACACTCTCAAACAGTTGCACAAAACAATTTGGGGGATAAAGTTGATAAAAAAAAAAATTAAACGCAGCTTTTCCGTAGCAATTGTCCCTAAATAAGCTTACGTTTTGCATTTTTTTATTTTATTGCTTTTCTCTTAAAAAGTATTGTCATGTAAAATATAATAAAATTAAAAAGTTATACATTTTAGCTTTAAAAGTATTTTTTTTTATTTATATATAATAAGCAAAAAACAAAATAGCGTGGTCACCTTTTTGCGTTCGTTATCGTTCTGACCGGATACAGATTTATATTTAATTATAGAGTTAAAGGATTCGTCTATCTCAGCCGATATTCACTGATCGCTTAGGAGCTGCCGGATTCGTTATAAATCAATGCGCCTCTAGGGAAGACAAGCTCTTTAGGTTCTTCAGGGAACAGTGAATCTCTAACTTAATATCTCCAGCCTCAATATGAAATCGTTATTCGAATTTTGTCATATTATACTTACGGTGATGATTGACATGTTATTTACTATGAAGAAACTGAAGTATACCTCAGCATGCGGGGCTCTTCTGGAGCTGACCTTCATCCTCCCTTGCGGCTCGTGGGATTCACTAAAGACGAATTTTAATATACCTAATTTGTTGAAAAATGACGGCGACGTGTTTCGCCACGACCGGCCACGTCCTGATTCCCACGAGGGCGAGAAGCGACTAATGGAGAGCCGTTTCGCTGCGATGAATGTGTGGGGAAACCCTGCGGGGGATAGGCGTGAATATATAAATAAAAAAAAACTGAAGTAACGTGTTTTATTGAAGAAGTATTGTGACCAGTGAAACACGAGAGTACCTACGTCAACAACTGCTTTATTTTGCAATACCCACCACCTACACCCATACACAGATAACATATACAAGATGAACTTAATGAGAAGAAAGAATTAATAGAGAAGGAGGATACTGAAAACAATAGAATAAAAGATAGAACAGAGTTCTATGTACTCTTTAAAAAAGTTTTAAAATCGCTGAGTTATTAAATAGAAGTATAAAACTCGGTCCACAAACATACATATATATATATATATATATATATATATATATATATATATATATATATATATATATATATCCGCCGCAGGGGTTGGCAGAAAAGGTACCATAGTACCCAGGGGAGCCTGATCCCGAGGCGGTCGGCACGCTTGCGACTAGGCTTGCCCCTAGCCACGCATCCATTGACACGGCAGACCGTGGATTGGTGGAGATGAAGGGGAAGGATAGAGAAGAAAGAAAAGGGCAGGAAAGGAAATGCGGATTGGGAGGGGTGACCAGACTCAGAATAAATATTTATAAACCATCAATATCAATATCAATATCAGCCCGCGGCAGTCCACTGCTGGACATAGGCCTCACCCAAGGCGCGCCACCTAGCCCGTTCTTCGGCTACACGCATCCAGTCTCTGCCAGCCAGCATTATAAACCATATATATATTTATTCCGATGCGGGAATCGAACCCGCGACCATTGAGTCCGCGGGCAGAGGGCCTCGCCACTGAGCCAATCCGTCGTCCATAAATATAAACGATTCAAAATATATTTTTAGCATTAAATTTGTAATTAGAGTTAAAAGTTTAAACTCAGGAAAGCACAGTTTAAACTGACATGTGCTAATGACAATTGGTAACTCGTTAACCTGAGTAACAGTTTCCACGTTTCGAGCAGTTGAAAGGACAGGAAGCGGCGAGTACACTCGAACAATAGCAGCGCTTCTGCCGACCTACATGAAGGAATTGGGTTAACTGTCTATATTTTTCGCGATTCACTGCGGAAGCATGTGGATCTTCTTATTCCCCGACGTAATAGCCTATTTGCCGATAAATTGCGTGAGTTAAACAATGTACACGACGTGGGAAAGCCAATGGGATCCCCATCTATGGGGTCGAGGTTTACAGAAAAACGGTAGGTATAGTATTTATGTATTTTGATGTAGAGTAAGATAGAAAGTTATAATTTAGGGTCAGTTATCGATAACTCCATTGGACTTCATTGACGTGATAAATTGGTAGTTAAATTAGATTGGGGACTAATATAAAGTTTCAAATTTTGTTCATTCATTCATTCGAATTATGCTTTCAATAGTAAAAGTCAAAATAGCATGAATGATTTCGTCAATGTCACGTGTCAATTATACCAGTATCAAGTAAAATATGTTAACGTCAAATCTCTGGAAATAAAACTAGTCAAATTAACATTATACGTCTTGATAAAATGGTAGCCATTTTTCAAAACCTTCTATGGACTTTTTCAACTTAAAAGGTCGTACACGCATTATTATTTCATATCACTTCATTTATACGACCAAATCGAACTATATTGTATAATATACAATTTAACAATATAACTGATAATAATATAAGATTATGAATATAAAATAAAAACACAACGTCAATGATGTAAGTTGATGGGAAAAGACCCACGTAGAATGGTAAAGTTTAAATTTTCTTTAAATCTATGCAAACGAGACAATGTTTGTGTGATATTTGACATTTCAAATTTGCTTTGAAATTATTCTTAACCTTATTAGCCACGTAAGCACAAGTATGGAACTCCATATCATATATCTATCAAAATACCTTTGTTTTTTTTTTCTACCCGGATGAGAACTTCAGACGAATTCATACTTTTTAATTTCGGATTCTGATTATCGATAATGTTTTAATAACTTTCGATTAATATTAATACGTACAATCTTTTGTTTCTCAAAAAATATTCTAGATGGGATATGATTAAAGAAATACACTTTGGAGAACAGTATTTTTTATAAGCAAAATGTTTTCTGAAGAAGTGAGGAAATTAAAATCTCCTTTGGCAATTCGGTGGCTATTACCACAGATTACATTTTAACCAATCATTTTAAATACCCAAACCATAATGCAATTTAAACGATACAGCGCCATCTATGTAGTACAAGGTGCATTTTTATTATGTAACAAAAGATTCAGTGCTAAATGTTAAATAGATTTCATAATTTTTTACTAACAAGTTAGATGTTTAAAACATACGGACTGACTGAACTGAGTTTTAGTTAACGATTTAAGTTCAATATAGAATATTATTTTCACATTAATCAACCCTTCCACGGGTCGCTGACACTCTATCAGAGTCTACACGGGCAACCAATCCCAAGTGATTAATTGATTAAGTGGAGGTTCGTTTGCAAGTAATTTTCATGATTTATCACTTAATTTGAGCTTATTCGGAGCCATCAACCGCACACAACGTTGGGCTATTCGTATTGTCGATGACCAAGATCTCACCGAACGGCTAGATTCTTTAGAACTGCGGAGGGATATCTGTTAGCTTCTTTTATCGATATTATAATGGGAATGTTCCGAGGAATTGTTTGAAATACTTCCAGCCCCTGAATTTCACTACGGCACAACTCGCCACAAGGAATTTCATCCTTCATCCAGATGGGATGAATGGCGATTCAGTATGGTGCGTTTTTCTAGAAACTTCTTTCCATGCACCACCACCCTGTGGAGTTAGCTACCTCCCGCGGTGTTTCCAAACCGATACGACATTGGAACCTTCAAAAAACAAACCTACACTCTTCTTAAAGGCCGGCAACGTTTCTGCAATACCTATGACACTGCGGATGTCTATGGGCGGCGTTGATTGATTTATCAGGCGACACGCCTGCTTCTTCCTATCCCATAAAAAAACATAGTTTTGAACCAAAAAAAGTTTTACAAAGTACCAAAGAAAACCCTGCTAATTAATATTTACAACAAGAATGTCGATGAACTAATTAGCGGCGAAGCTACTGATTACACAGAGAGTTACTGTTAGGGGTTTCACCACATCGGAATCAACATATCGTTGGCCTAATTAGCAGTACTCGTAACTCCAAAGAAAAAACACTCTTTCGCACTTCTCACTTTTGATGCCATCACACGGATAATTCCAAAGCATTTCCGATAAAATAGTACGTATTTACGTAAAAACATATCTCATTTTATACCTATAGTAAGAGTGTGTTTTCTATAAAAAAATCTCACCTATGAAAGAAAATCAGTCATTTTTGTTGTTACAGTAAAATTTACTCATATGGACTTAAGAATTCTGATAATTACTCTGCCTTGGACAAACATGGTGGGTTTATGTACATTCCTTCAGAAATGGGGAGATTCGTGTCAGATAGTGGGACATATATGAGTTGTGAAAAAAATATTCAGAGATTTTTGTATGGGAAAGGAAGGCAAACGAGCAGGCTTATCACCTGATGGCAAGCAATCAACGCCGCCCTTATACATCCGCTGTGCCATAGGCAGTGCAAAAGCATTGCCTTTAAGGAAAATGTCAGTATGGGAGGGGGAGGGAAAAGGGGGGAAAAAGGGGGAGCGCGGTAGCTAAGCTACCACTCAGGTGCCGGTTTTCTGCGGGAGTGTGGTGCTTCCCCGAGCGAGCCAGCCCATTCATGCTATAGATAAATAATATGCCATTCTTGACAAAGTATTCGTCAGCAGCATGTCTCTACCACTACTAAAGTATTTGATGCCTTTTCAAGACAACGTTGATTACACACTTGTGTCATTCGTGGCATACATATAAAAGGGCTATTCCTAGTTGATTACGCTCTATTTCTACATGTACGAGGCAACTACAGGAATAAATACCAGTGGATAAACAGCAGAATTTACCTTAGTAGTGAAAACGAATCTGCGATCTTTAATCCGTCTGCGAAAGTTCTTTAAGTGCAATGTGAATAATGTCCAGTACAGAGTCATTAAGGCTGTATTTACAAAGAACATATTTATCGTAAAATAACAATGACCTTGAAAAAGAAACAAAAGAGCCATAATGACATCTACAACCACAGATAACGCAAGCGATTCAAATAATATATACATGCATATTTAACATAATAAATAAAAATTTAAAATACTACGCATGATATGAATACAATGTAAATCTTTACAACGATTGATATAAATCCGGTAGCAGATTGTCTGAAGGAACTAATTCCTACTCGAAATGGGCAAAATTCACGATAGAATCGAAACATCAAACGTCGATCGGCATCGATGGTCTAATGTCAATAACATCGTTTACAAAGGCCCGATGAAATTCGGTGAATCAATTCCAAAACCTTTAATTGGCTCTTTTGCGAGTGAGGCAGGGGAATGGCAGGGCTTTTTGATGTCCCTCCGTCTCTCCCCTGTCAAGTGACTTAAGAAAATACTCGCAAGAAAAGGTACGACAAAAGAATTTAATTGATTCGAAGGAAGAATGTCCTTTTGAGTCGGAATGTCTTGCTTTTCTACGTCTTTCTTATTGAAATACTTGTGCTTTGCTTATAAATAAAACATGTTTTGAATTGCTTTATAAAAATGTTTACGAATACGCCCGGGAGCTTTACAGATTTGATTAGTTAAAATTTAAGTTCAGTCGGGTATTTGAAATTAATAATATTTTAATAGCAAGTCTTGTTGTTCAAGTAATTTTATTAACAATAGTTTAATATGTGTAAAACATAAGAAAGCGTCGAATAATGGAACCGAGTAAAAAGGGAAATATTATCATTTGGAAAACTAGAATACTAATAATTGATACAAAGGATTACTGTAGTAATTCTAATTGAAAAGTATTTTTTACTACACTAAACTAGCTGTTTATTTTAGAGTTTTACAAGAAATATATGAGCGCTAACGAAGTCGCTGAAATTATTTCTTTTGAAAATATAAAAGGTTGTATGAAGAGTGATGAGTGTGAATGAAGGAAAGAAACTGTGCCAAGATCGTAGCAGATGGAGATCTGTGGTCTCTGCCAGCGTAGATCGACTTTCTCGACGAAACAATCCTGTGTACGTAAAACGTATTCCCACAACCTGTCAGGAAGTCTCACATCAAAGATAACGAACCAGTTGTCCCGATCGGATTGATTACATTTTATCTCTATCATCATATTGGTTTGATCATACGCGAAACGACCTCATCCATTTAAAACTTGGAACACGGCGAGAGAGGACACGACTCTAAGCGGCCGTAATCAAATTTCACTGGAGTCTTTAAGGGTTAAAACCGGCAACTTTGAGCCGCCCTAATAAATTATATTGCCGACAAAACTGCTCCCGAGTGCGACACACTCCGTTGGCTCATCTAATTGGTCCAAATTTGAGTCGACCCGGCTCATAATTGGGCCGAATTTCTGGGACGTATGCGCCTCGAAATTAGTACAAATTCGAACATCGGCCCGGATTAAGTGTGAGTTTTGAGACCGCAACACTAATGTGTTCCGGC
This sequence comes from Baronia brevicornis, assembly GCA_031353405.1. Lineage (NCBI taxonomy): Eukaryota > Metazoa > Arthropoda > Insecta > Lepidoptera > Papilionidae > Baronia > Baronia brevicornis. The sequence continues at coordinate 53,284 of JASFAT010004092.1, read as the reverse complement.
GATAAGTTTACACTCGTAATGCTAATAAAGTTTGACGAAGGCGCGAAGCAAAGCTTAAATAAGGAAATCAGAGAAAGAAACATTATGGCTTGGGTTTTCTTAAGCGGAAAGTAGAGGTTCGAGTAGATTCACGTATTTATAGCTCGATGACATTTTTCACCTATGAGTTAGTTCAGTTGTGGTACTGCCGGTTTTTAAATCTTGGTCGTACTTCGCTTTGATTCGCATTTCTCTCATCGCCACGACGTCATTTTATTTCGAATTATTATTAAATTTACTACTACTACCATTTTATATTATTAAATTAAAAGTAAGTGGTTACTAAGCATCTGCTAATATGCCTGCTTGTTTGCCTATAACTTCCAGACATTCTATAATAAGTTATTTTTCTATTATAGAAAACAGAGAACGTTAAGGTTATTAAAGATAAGAAAAAATCAAAAAGTTAAATAATTTATTGACATATACAATTATTGACATATATTAAATTGTAGTGGCTATTGTTAGTTCTTTAAAATTTTATTCCATTTTTTGAAATTTCTTTCCACGCAACATTACCCTCTGAAACCAACTACCGCGGTGTCATTACTCAAAGTAAACCTACATAATTTAATTTATTAGCATTATTGAAATGTTTAAATATACATTATTTTACAATTGTTTTTATTATATGGACAGTCAAAAGTTTTACTTAGCTAAGATCCGCGACAAGCAAAACAATAACAGAAAATTAATAATGTGTGTCTTTCCGTTGGGTTTAGTGGATTTATTTGGAACTTAAACCAAAAACTTACCAAAAATCGGCCATCAACTCTCCACCCACCAACCACTATACACAACACCAAACACACATTATCACTTTTCCATCTTGTAAACGACACGTGTTTCGCCCCAACACGAGGCATCTTCAGGTATAGTAGACTCTACGGAAGACAACTGAAAAGAAACACTTTTCGGTTGTCTTCCGCAAAGTAACACCTGACTCCATTAATAATGTTTTTATTATATTTGGTTCCGGTCAAATAACCGCGGGTAAATCGCTGAGAATGTATGGAAGACTTTAAGTTTGTACTTCTATCACTTGCTTCAGACGCCATTTGATACAATAGATTCTTATTTAATTAACGCACGTAAACAACCACGGGTTCGTACCGACGACGGATAACTTCGTCTTGGCGCGCTCTTTCATAAAATTCATGACGAGGGTGCGCGAGCGGTATGGCTGATTGGAAATAACTGTGGGGTGCCTTACAATCAGATTAACACCACCACCTTTCATTAAGTTAAATCATATTTTAATAACACTTATTGTAGGTGAAATTGGATTTTATGATTATGGTGTTAAAATTTAAATTGCAATGCTTATTTTTGTTTAAGTGGTCTCTATAATTTTCACAACACGCAAACGCAAATTTGGGCCTTTCGTGAAATATTAAACCGTCCTGTCTTAAGTATGTAGGTCGATGGAAATTTCTCTTTTTGTGTATAAAACTTGCACATTTTATTCAGAAAAATATTAGTGTAAAAATCCTCTTTTTTTTCACTTTTGTCACCTGATGTAAAGCAATCAACGTGGCCCATAAACATACGCAGTACCATAGGAAGTGCAGAAGCGTTGTTGGCCTTTAAGGAAACTGTCACTATGGGAGAGTAAAAGTGGAGGGAGAGGAGTAGGGGGAAGGGAGGTTGGGCCTCCAGAACTCAGCCGTTCACCGGACGAAGCGCGGTAGCTAAGCTACCACTCAGACGCTGGTTTTCTGCGGAAGTGTGGTACGTCCCTGGGCTAGCCGGTCTATTCATGCTACAGACAAATAATATGCCATTCAAATCAATAAGAATATTATTTTATATTATTGAAAATAAAGTTATTGCTCATAAAAATAATTATTTATTATGTATATATATAAATAAAGGTCGCGAATTCATCCCCTCATCGGAATAAATATATGTATGGTCTACAGATATTTATTCCACCTACCAGTCCTCGTCTGACAAGCAATTATTATATATATATATATATATATATATGTATATATGTATATATGTATATGTATATATATATATATATATATATATATATATATATATATATATATATATATATATTTATATATATATTATATATATATTATATATATATATATATATATATATATATATATATATATATATATATATATATATATATATATATATATATATATTTATATATATATTATATATATATTATATATATATATATATATATATATATATATATATATATATATATATATATATATATATATATGGATGAAAGACGATTGATAAAAGAAATTTACGTTGCGGATGCGGAAGGAAGGATTGAGGTCTTGACTTCATATCCACCATTGCACCATTAATCTGAACCATTTTCAAGCATTTTTAGTTGAGTTGCTTAACAAGATAATCTTAAAAACCTTGCTACACTTAAAAAAAAAGAAAAAGTTTAATTTCGATGAGAAATCTCTAAAATTGTCTGTCATGCCAAGGTTTTCAATTATGACAAGAAATTATCTAATTATTTAAGTTTGATTAAATTGCCACATTAACTAATTAATGCTAAAGCGCCCAACAAAACCCTTGAAATTAGCTTCAACCATGTTTTTCCTCCATCCCACAATACTTCATGTTTACCTGCCTCTAATTAAGCTCTGACATACAAACAACGTTGTCAATTCCCGACTCAAGAGACATAGAGGTATGTGGTGAGTGAATCCGGGTGCTCCGTCAATTAGCCCTAAATCCAGGAAACGCATATTGATCCCGATTCATCCCGGTGAGTAAATCCGGAAGGCAATTGGTTCTCCTATTCTTCTATGTTTGAATTTATATTTGTGGAAGATTACGTTTGATAGTATCTAGTTTCATTCTACCATTGGACTATTGATGTGAGCAAAATTCAATAGTACAAGCATTAATATCTAAGTTAAAATGGTTAACAAGGATTCTAATACTAATATTGAAATCTTTAAAACAAAAAACATCTCAGATTCGCATGAAGTTTATACTGGCAGCACAAAGAGGTATAATGATGAATAACGTAATGATTAAGACGTTGTATTCGATTTACTCATCATCGTCATCAGCAATCGTTTACTCACTATTTTAAGCTTTGAAGCACTATTCCAATTTCTAGCCGATTGCTTATAATAATAATACTTTATTTGCATAAAGTGAGGTATAACAAGATGAAAAAAGACGTATAAAAGCTCCATCACATTGCCACTTATGGCATACAAATTTCATTAATTATTACATACATAAAAGATCTAAATACATTATTAAACTATTATTTTGTCATTAAAATTATAATTCATTTATCTATTACATACATTCGATCGATCTTTTAAAGCAAAAAAGACTATATGAATGGCTAATAGATGGCAATATTTATAATAAAATATTGCCATCTATTATGCCATTATATATTGCCATTCATATAGTCTTATTTTAAATAATCTTGTGTTCTTGTTTTGTTGTTTATATCTTAATCATATTAAACCGAAAATAATAAAAAATATTTAAAGAACACCTCATAATGCCATTAAATGCGGCGTTATTATAAATACGATCCAAAGTCAAAACAATCATGCTGCATTATACTGGGATAGATCCATTATCACGGATCAGCATATTGTTGCTAATAAGCGTGATTTTATGATAGTGGATTTAAATACACGCGAGGCAATCATAGTGGTGAATGGACTTATTAGTAACAATGTAGACGCCCATCTGTCCAAGTTAGGTTTAGATAAGTGGGTTAAATTGTAAAACAAAAAAGCATCCCCATTGTGCACAGCTAGAATAGTGAGAAGGTTCCTCCTCCTTCCTTTCCTTAGATGACTAACTCTTTCATTGGCTTGGTTTATATCGCAACGAAGGATTAATAACCCTAATAATAATGTTATTGTTAGTATTTTTTATATTAATAATATTGCTACAAAGAGAGAAAGTTGTGTAATTAAAGAACAAAAAACAAAATGTCAAAGTTAGTACGAAATTCTGAATCAAGTGTTTAACATCTTACGTGTTCTCGCAACAGCTTTGTAAAGGAAAGCAGATAAAGATATATAAAACAAGTCGGCACGCGAGGCGTTCGGGCATTCTCCCCGGCGAGCGCGCGAGACAACTTGTACAATCAGCGTTTGTTTGGCGCCAAAACGAATTTCCCGACAAAGCGTATCCTCCAACATTCCCAATTAAAGCTGCGACAGTCCCGTCGAACTTTGCAGCGAGCGTGTTCCAAATCTTCGAGGCGAAAGAATTCCTCACTAATTAGTGTAAGTTTATGCATCGGAACGTACTCAAGTTTTTAATTACCGGTACAGGTTCGCCGTCAATCAAGCCTGTTCCACGTTCTTTTTATTGCTGTGCTCTCGATAAATCTTCGCTTCCATTATTCTCAGATTAACGGCGGGCAGCTGGGCCGGCGTTGTTTTTGCTTAGCCCCGCAGCGTAATGAATTTATCGCGAGTGCCGACCGCTCGCGTTCAGCTCTAGTTCGAGGTGTTGTTCAAGTATCTCAAATTGAATCGACGGCCTCTTTAACCTTTGAGCTTGGTGTTGTTACAGTTCCTGTTTACCGTTTATCCTCGTATCGGCATGCATTTGAGTTTTAATGAAGCTTAGGTTACATTTAACTAAGATATTGTACTTAGGAAATTTTGCAATTACTCCCGACTGTTAGGTATTTCCCGAATAACTCTAGAATGTATAATTCTACTTCCTATTCTTTCTTTGATATTATTCGATTCAGTTACAACGACATCTAAATAATTCCGGAAGTGTTAATTATTTCTATATATTCACGCCTATCCCCCGCAGGGGTTGGCAGAGACCACAGAGCTCCATCCGCTGCCATTCATCGCAGCGAAACGGCTCGTCATTGGTCGCTTTTCGCCCTCGTGAGAATCAGGACGTGACGGGTGGCGAACCACGTCGCCGTCATTTTCGACAAATTAGGTATATTAAATTCGTCTTTAGTGAATCCCACGAGCCGCAAGGGAGGATGGAGGTCAGCCCCAGCAGAGCCCTGCATGCTGAGGTAAGGCACCATAGTCCCCGGGGTAGCCCGACTCCGGGACGATCGGCACGTTTACGACTAGGCTCGCCCCTAGCCACGCATCCATTGGCACGGCAGACCGTGGATTGGCGGAGAGGAAGGGAAAGGATAGAGAAGAAAGGAAGGGGCAGGAAAGGAAATGCGGATTGGGGGGGTTACCAGACTCGGAATAAACATTTAAAAATCCATATAAATATTTTTAATATATTATTTCTAATATATTTTTTATTAACTAAAAATGTGTGAATTTACTTAAATTGAAAGTAAATTCGAATGCACACAATATACACTAATTAAATACATACATATTGTCACGCCTGTTTGTCGTAGGGTAAGGCAGAGACCACAGATCTCCAACCGCTACGATCCCAGCACATCTTTCTTTCTTCCTCCATATTCATCCTTCCTCTCACATTCATCGTAGCGAAACGGCTCCATTAGTAGCTTCTCGCCTCGTAGGAATGACGTGATGGATGGAGAACCACGTTGCCGTTAATTCTACATTCTATTAAATTTTATATATTTATCATTTTTGGCATATTTGAACTTAAAAACTTTGGACCAAAAATCATTTAACACGCCGTTGGCCTAATTTATCATAATACATTTACATTAAATACGTTACTTTAAACAACATTCTTTCTCACTTCTTACATTTGATGCCATTTAAAGGATAATCATAAAGCGTATCGGATGCCAAAATTCATATTTACCCCAAAAATACCTATTTTTAGCCTAAAATAATAATAGTCTTATGAAAACTTTCTCAAAATATGAGAGAAAATCAAATTTTTATTTTATTCTTAATATATCTTTTTGATACAAACGCGGACTTAATGCTGGAAGGTATTGTCTATTAATCAACCTTTAATTTTTGTTGTTGCTGTAAAATTTACTCAAACGGTAAAGTCCATATGAGTTTTCGATGTTGTATTAGATATAAATCAAATGTTTATAAAAGTTTCAACAGTACACTAACAAATTGAAGTACAATGGTTTTAACATACAATCAGATTTATCACAAAACCATACAAACGAAGTAATGTCAGCTATTTTGTAAACTGTCACAGTTTTCCGTGTACTATACGCCTTAAGCATTGTGTTGTATTTGTTATGGGGTATTTTTATATAAGAAAAAAGCGCTCGAGGGCTTTTCTCTTTGTTTTTTTCCTTAATTGGTAATTTTGCCATATTAACATATTCAAGTACGTCATCTGCGTATGTTCAGTCATGTTCCCATTACATGAGCCAGCGGCCATTTTAATTTCTTCAGTAAAATTAAGGCATTAAATAAAATTGTGAATTTCGACAGTAATGAATTATTTTCAGGAGGCAAGTGGATCCTTCGGGGCTTGTTGGCGAAAATTTAGTCGGCCGCGACTTCATTGGCGATTCGGGACTCATTTTATGCAAATCACGGCAAAAGCAACCGCGTTATCAGCGCAGAGGGTGTAGGTATCGTTCGACTCTTATACGGCCTATTTGAAATATCGTCAAAAATATTTTAAATTTATGTAAACGTGGCCGACTTAGGCAATGGTTCCCTTACACGAGTACCATGTCCTCAATTCTACTCACGCAAACACTTTTAAAATAGTTTAATTATTGATACGAACTCATAGTAAACAAAAGAAGCTAATAATATAAGCCTTTATTCAGATAAATACATAATATACTAAAATAATGTTATACATCGTTATCCTTGTTATCTGTTTGTCTAATGACAAAGGCTTCTTCCAACATTTTCCATTGACTTCTATCCCTGGTTTTCCTAATACACAATTTTTCTACTATTTCGTTTATTTCGTCGTCCCATCTTTTGTATTGTCTTCCACGTCTCCTTTTCAGGTTCCTCGGGTACCAAATCGGTGATTGTCCTACTCCACTTCCTTTCTCATCGAAGATTATGTCCTGTCCAACGCCATTTATATTTCCTTATAGTATCAGTAATATTAATAAGTTTGGTCTTGTTCCTTATAACTGAATTCCTCATCCTATCCGATCTCTTTATGTTCAGCATGCTTCTTTCCATTCACCTTTAGCAGACTTTTAGCTTTTTGATGTTTTTGTCGATAAAATATTAATTATTTTTTGTAATGCAACCCAATATGAAAAATAAGTATCAATTTTTAATGATAAATCTTGACTTTACTAAATAAAACTTAATTATATTATTTTATACCCTTCGTTCTTTTAATAATTGTAAAAATATTTTTGAAATTTAAATGAATGTAAGTTGTAGGCGAAATTTGATTTTCATGTCTCGACCGCGCGTCGACGCTTTTGGCGGTTTGTTTGCGCTTGTATCGATACAAACGCGCAGTATCAAAGGTAACAATGTTCTTAGTACTACCCTACATTTTGTATTGATACAGATCCATGAGCAACGTGCATCTGCGAAGGTTTGTATGTTTCGCCTAAATTGCGTTCATATCTATATAAACGCACGTCGATGCGAACCTTAATATAGTCAACAATTAATCAGTAGAAAGAAGAAGAATTTGCTCGCCATTTCGTCACAGATTAAATATAAAGTTTCTCCCCGGTGCGCGTGGTTTGCGCGGCCACTAGTGCAATATCCTCTGGGATACAACTTCTCAGACAGCGATTTTGTCAGTTTCCGTCTTTACTGATACATTTTTATTTATATTTTCGCAATAAACAACAGTTGGTGGTTTTACTTTCAAAATGTAAGTTAGAATTTTTGATATAAGACATTAAATATTTTAACAAGTAAGGATTGTAAGAAGGGACATAATTTTTTTTATACAATTAGTGTAGTTTTCACACCTATTATCTACGAAATATAAGATATTTACACCAAAAATCATATTCAGAGATCCAAAAATAATTTTTTGTATTTGAAATCAAATTTTAGTTTGGATAAGGATCACGCGACAAGCAAACAAAAATAGAAAAATTATAATTGGATCAGGATATAAAACCAGAGTCGTCTGTATAATGTATGCGAGTAAGGTACTTACGTAAACATCTTATTGATCAAGAAATAAACGCCATAGTTTTATTATACCTAAAACAACAAGCTCTTCTCACCTTTTGGTATTGTGTTATGACTCGTATCAAATACGGTTCTTACACATGTAATCTCACGGGCTGCGAGCTGGCCAATGAGTAAAAAGACGAAGAGGTCCGTTCAAAAAAGAACGAAGCAACTAGCGGTTCCGTTGAAGAAATATTGCTTATTTCTTTTAGTCGAGAACGCGTAATCACATTTGCTTTTGTTCGTTTTGGGCCCTTTCATTCGCTTAATCGTGTTATTTCGGGACTTTGGCGAGGCAATCTGCAATGCCCAAATTACAAGCGGAAGCGGGGAACAGTTCAAACCGTATTTACATTTTATGAAATTTTACATATATAACATTAATCGAATTTTTTAGAGTATACAGGATTGAAATTATAAGAAGGATTCACGGGGACATGTTACACTTAATTGCATTTTGTACATTCAAGAAACGAGTTTATACAGCCACGAAAGTCGGCAATGCGTCTGTGACGTTTGCGGAAGGTTGCGGATGTCTATACGCGGTGTGCTAACTTGCCATCAGGTGACCCGTATGCTTGCTTTCCTGGTCAGCTTTAAAAAAAGCATCTCCAGCAAAATAAAATCACACGGAGGAGCTTTCAATTAATTCAATTAGAGTGAACGTGGCTGCGAGAACCTGCTGCCAACCGCCGTCCTTGAAGTTGTTTAGAACTTCGCACGCTGCGGTGCGGAACTTTGTTAGTTATACGCGTAAATAAATTAAATATATATATATATATATATATATATATATATATATATATATATATATATATATATATATATATATATAATATATATATATATACATATATATATATATATATATATTTATTTACGCGATTTAGTCTGATTAACATTTGTAATTTTAGTGTACAAGAAACAGAAAATTAAAACAAAGCCTTAACTTGGTCCCGTAAACCAAAAAAGCGCACGCGATACCAGGGCGTCTAGGTCATCATGTATGTGTATATGAGTTCAATATTCATTCAATATCAGCCCGCGGCAGTCCACTGCTGGACATAGGCCTCACCCAAGGCGCGCCACTTAGCCCGATCTTCGGCTACACGCATCCATTCTCTGCCAGCCGCCTATGAGTAGATTAACAAAATTCTTTAACTGACATAAAAAAGGAACATATTAACAAAATAACTTTTTAAACGGTTTTATTTAACTATGACCCATATATTTGTTTGTTTTAAATCTCGCCATGGGTATTACAACTTCTACTATTCCGATTTTTTTACTTAGCTAAGATCCGCGGCAAGCAAATAAAAATAGAAAAATAATAATGTGTGTCTTTTACTGGAAGAAGTGGAAACGGCCGTCAGCAACTCTCCACTTTCCAACCACTATCAACAACACCAAACACACACCAACACTCTTCCACAATGTTCACGACACGTGTTTCGCCTCAACACGAGGCATCATCAGGTGTAGTAGGCTCTACGGAAGATCAACCGTTAAGTTACTTCACGGCCGTTTTTCTGTAAGATTAAGTTCTAGTTCCCCGTGAATCCACTTCTTCCAGTAAAACACAGTTTTTTTTGCCTATTTTTAATTACATACTATCATAAAAGCGGTAGCCTAGTTCAAAAGTAATAATTTGTGTCATTTATATATAATAAGTGTTGGAGTGGAGACCGCGTCTCGGTAAACGTAGTGTGGGACGCCCCTCGGCTAGATGGTGCGACAGATCGTAGGGCGGCTGGCAAGAACCGGATGCGTGTAGCCGACGATCGTGCTAGGTGGCGCTCTATGGGGGAGGCCTATGTCTAGCAGTGGACTGCCGCAGGCTGCTGCAACTGATGATGATGATATATAATACATAGGTACTATATTTGTTTTGTGACTATATTTGTTTTGATAAAATAAAAAAAATAAAATTATCCAACACGCTATCGCTTATCATTAACACTATAGCTACTCCAGTCGAGCAGAAATTGAAGGAAGGAAGCCAGTTGAAAGAAGACTGACCAAGATGCGCGCGTGTGGACGTGTGTGCCAATGTTAAAGGAATGTTCCATTACTCGGCTCAAATAGCTCCTTTGTTAGGAATACTTAGTGCTAAGATACATTTTTATTTAATACGTGTCCGATTTAAAAATGATAAATACTTATAAATTAAATTTAAAAATAGCTTTGCTTTATTAAAACATTATTTATTTATTTACATGGTATTTTATTGTACACCCGAACTGGATTGAGAAAAGGACACCTAATAACCGTTACAGTAACTCTATCTGTAATTAGCGAGCGCGACTGCGCTCGCGAAATCAGTTGCTGTTTATCGCGCTGTAGGGGAAGTCGCTCGCACGCATCGCTAATTTTGAGTGATAGTGACGATAACAATCCTAAATTAAGTCTAAATTCTTCGTTGGCTTGGTATATACTGTTAAGATGGTGCACCAAATGTGCCCCCAAAGTAGGGAGGAGTTGAGGAGCCTCATCTCCACTCCCACTATGAGGCTGCATCTTAAATAGAGACAGCGCCGTCGGGGCTATATATATATATACATACATACATACATACATACATACATACATATAAGAGAGTGATGTACAAATAAAAATGATTCTAGTAATATTAAAAATATTGCTAGTCTCTAACAAAAATAAGCAAACTTGTGTGGTACATATTCCAAGCGTAGTCTCTTCCAATAAAGACAGTTAGTTTAAGGCAGTGGCTGATTAGTAGTCAAGTTACAAGTCATTTATAGAATAAATAAAAGGCAGGTGCATGGTGTGCGACGGATGACGTCAGCGTTTAGGACATGTTTGTTTGTTTTGCGGTGAACGAGCGAACCGGTTTAGGAATGTTTTCATGACACAAATCCTAAAAAATAAATACGTTTATCATCGTGTTTACCAATAAATTTTTTGTTTCTGTTTCGGTTCTGAATTTTTATTTAGATTTTTTTCTCCAATTAGCTTTTGAAGCAGACAGCCTGACAGAGTCTGACAGTGTCAAGACAGATGTTTTGACAGTGAAGAATTGCTTGGAATAATTCTTGCTACTGAAGTCGAGCACCAATGAATGAGCGATCCACTACGGCGTGTTATTTCCCGAATTTTTTTTCTATGCATCACTACTCTGTGGAGTTAGCTACTTTCAGGGGTATTTTCTGAACCGATACGACATTGGAACTTTTAAAACAGAAGCCTTTATATTTTTCAATTACTAGCAAGGCTTCTGAAATGCCTATGGTGTTGAAGATATGTATGGGCGGCGTTGATTGCTTTCCTTTAAGAGACACTCTTACTCATTTGCTTTTCTGACCAACATAAATATAGCGTCAGTCAGTAAAGATAAGATAAACTGGTCAAAATGTGACGAGAAATAATCTATATATATATAAAAATCAATTGCTGTTCGTTAGTCACGCTAAAACTCGAGAACGACTTGACCGATTTGGTTAATTTTGGTTTTGAATTATTTTTGGAAGTCCAGGGAAGATTTGAAAGGTGAGTAAATATGATAAAAATATTAGGAATATAGTAAAAGCAAAAATTTCGTTTTCCCTTAGAAACTATTCCTAGCTGACAAATATTTGATATTTATTTTGTAAGTACCTAATGTTGTGACGTGACTATTTTTAAGTAACATCAAGTGTAATATATAATAATAATAAAACTTAATTAACTATATTTAATCTGTACTGTATTTAATGAGATAAATATATTATATTAATTTGTATTGTAAACAAGTTTCAAATTAGAACCGTACACTACAAACTTTATTTTATAAGCTCATAACCTTTGTGACATAACAATTTTCAAGCAACATTATTTGTAATTAAAAATAATAATAAAACCTAATTCATATCGAGAATTTTTTTTGTTGATTACGATATCTTTTTGTTCCTGTTAAGTTTTGACTATATTTTTTTACTAAAGTTGAAACATTCTGCAATTCACGTTCATCTTTTTTATTTATTGATTCTACGGCGGTACGAAGTTAGCCGGGTCAACTAGTGAACAATAAAAAGGATATTAAATACACACAATTTGATCACTTATTCGCTAAGTGAAAACGCACCTTAACGTGACCTCTGAACATTCTTACATAAGAAAACACGCTAATACGTCGGCGAAGTGATTGCACAATTATTGACGTTAAATATTTCGTACAAGGGCCCGGCTTGTACTGTGGCATGCAACGAGACACTTAAGCGACCCATCTTACTCAATCGCTAATCAGAAAACAAATTTATCTTCTTAGTCGTTGAAAGAGATGGGTAATTAAGTGCTTAGTTGAATGCTTATACCACTCAACAGCACAAATATGTGGCAACATTGTATCAATACATCTGCTCAAATCACTGCTGGACATAGGCCTCCCTTAAAGACACGACACTTAGAGCGACCTTCGCTTCATGTATTTGTTTTCTGTCAGCTGTTCTGTGTATATCGGTAACCTTTGGTTATGAGCGTCTAACACTACGTTTGCCAGGATGCGGTCTCTAATCCAGCGGTTCTCCAACAAACGTGACCAGCCCATTGCTATTTCGGAGAATTATGTCGGTGACTTTGATTCTGAAGATATCCGTAGGGATATTCCGAACCTTCATTCCGAACCATGTCCATCGAAGAAACTACGAGCGCAGCCCTCTCCATATGTCTTTGAATAACTCTGAGCTTTGAACAGACCGACTCTCAATGTTCACGTTTCAGTACCGTAAGAGAGTGCAGGCAGAAGGACGAACACTTTCGTCTTCAGTCTCTGAGGTACGGACGTCAAAGTCTTGACTGATCTTCCTAAATGCTGCTTCCATAAAAAATTATATGTATTGAGATATTCATTTATCTAGAACATTGTGTATGAATATGGTAGAGCCATTCATGAATAGGCTTACTCGAACGGGGAAGCATCGCACCCTCACAGAATATAGGCGTTAAGTGTTAATTTTCTTTTCCGTTCTGCGTTCTGCGAAGCCCAACTCCTTTTTCCTTTCTTTACCTCCTTCCCCTCTGATTTAACATCTCTTGCACTCCTATTTAATTTTTTTTATTGCATTTTATTATATACAATATATATAAATTATAACCACTTGGTGTTCAAAAATAAATAACAATTTTATTTACATTTGTAATACCATTAAATGAATCCATTTGTAAAAATCGATTAAAAATCAAAACAATGGTAACCCCATTTGAATTGATCGTAACTTCCATATTAAGCGGTGACATTTCCGCCTACACGTGTCAGGTGACATCACCCAAAACGATGTGCATATCGACCGTGCTTACATAATCGCGTTCGAAATGTCGATTCAGGTGGAATCGATTCGATTCAATGAGTCTTTCGTTACTACTCGTTCGCGTGTTTAATGATCACAATTCATAGTGAATTATGTGACGTCGTCTCATTCCGGTTTGTTTATGGTCGTTCGTGCTGGACTCGACGCTTTATTGTAAACATATTTTATCCGTTTTCAGTGTTGATTAATACGGTAATGTCGTTATTTACGGTGGGTCGACAAATTATTTTTGGAATTGCTATTTTGCTAGATGTTTCTTCACGTTATGTTGAACAATCGCTTAGGTATATCTTACCCTATCCTAATACACGTTTGCGTCCCAACTGTAAACTTCATCTACTAGTAATAATACATCATATTAAATTATAACGGTCTGAGGAATACCATAGTCTCGAAGGATATCGACAGTAGTAATACTTAGATATTCAAATGTATTAAGTGGTAATCTGCATTTTGTGCTAGAATCTGGAGGCCTTACTCCTTACATTCATTCTCTTCTCATCATTCTCTTTTACATCGACATGAGCCATAAAGTTACTGACGACAAATTAAATTCACAAAAGATATTTTTATTAATAATTATTTTTTTTAAATAATAGCTAAAAAAAATATAAACAAATGGGTATGCAACTTGCCATATAATCCTACAGAATTGATATTAAAAGTAAGCTTTAGTTGTTTACTTTTGTAATATTATATTAAGTATGGCAATAAGAATTAAATATGTAATATTATATATAAATGTGTCATATAAGAGAACTGTCTGCCTTATTACAGGGTTCATCCTAGTTCGGCAGGCAGTGAAAGAAAATTATAAACTTGTTAATGATCAATAAATATATTATTATTGTTATTTATTAAAAATAAATAATAATAATAATATACAAATACATAGTAAAAATTAAAATACTTTACAGAAACTATTCTACTTTTTGCAATAAAATCAAGCGCTGTGTTTGGATAGTTTTGCAAAGGATTTCGCAATAAAGCAACTCTTCCTGTTTCAGAGTACGGGCAGCTATCGCGGGATGTTTACCAAGAAACTTGATGTTTACTTTTAAAATGCAGTCGGAAATGCTCTTTCTTATAAAAGGCTTCTTTTTAAATATAACATTTTTTATATAAGCTATTATAAATAAGTAATTCAAAGAAGCGAACATAAATGTAAAATAGAGCAGAAAGAAATAAAACAAGGAGAAGGGAAGTTAAATATAAAATAATTAAATAATACAACTAGAGAAAGAAGTAGAGTCAAATATTAAATAAGTCAAGTAAATATTACACACCTCATAAATTCCCAAGATGTTTTTGAAAAACCTTCATTGTCCGACAGAAAGCATACACGTCACGGTCACACTACATAAAGAATTTTAAATATTCAAAATATTCAGAAGTAATTATCCCTATTGTGTTGCACGTAAATATATGTTAAGAATATTATTGCTTGAAACGAAAGTTGTTACAGTCCGGTTTAATATTATTCCACGGACGGTTAAATTAAGTTAGATCTCTTTTCACGCGTTGTTTAAAGGATTAAACATTAAAGCTGGGTGCGATAATACCTTTGTTTAAAATAAACGTTCCCAGTTAAAATGGCGGCGCGAATAAATATTAGCCGCACCCTTGCTTTAATAGTTGTTTCTTAATCACGTTAAAATGAAATAACTTCATAATCAACATTAACTTTAATAAATACATATATCAAGGATGATAGCAGGATTTACAGCTGAGTAGTGAATGCGTTATTTCCGGTAATAGATCTCCTTTAGGCTCAATTCACACTATGATGCCGATCACGGTTCAATCTCGCTATATAAGATTAGGAGCGAGATTGAACTGTGAACGGCATGATAGTGTGAATCGAGCCTTAAGGTACGCCACTATTCCGATTTGTAGCTTCACACATTCTTGCGACGCGAACGACGAACCGCTTTACTCTGATAGTTGCTTCATTTGTATAAGTTGCGTGTTATATTGTAATACTATGGTTGCACAAATTGGTTGGCTCGGATGCGAAAATAAAACATTCTCATAGTAACTTTTGATCGAAAATAAAAACCAGATTTACCTTTTACCTGAGAAGTCAGGTATTTCACCACTGGGCTTCTTAGCGGTTATTAGTAACCCGGTTGTTTGTTATCCATTTACATTTTTTTTTAATATTAGTTTTTACGAAATAAGGTTCTTATCTTTATACTAACGTACTAAAAAAAGTTAGCTCTAATTTTATTAGTCCTTATTAGACGGTAAAAGGAGCGATTCTAGTAACCCATTTGTTTACTTATCTGTTTCTCTCTTTCAAAATAACATGGTATTTACGAAAATAAGGTTTTCATATTTTAAGGTAAAGTACTAATAAAAGTCCTAATCGAGTACTATTAACAGTCCTAATAATAAGACTAATAAAGAGAACGATTATAAATAATCTTTTTATCTATTTCTGCTTTCTTTTTAAAAATAAAACCTTGCTTTTTATGAAATTAAGGTTTTCATTTTTTAAGCTAACGTACTAATGAAAGTTTTTATCTTAAAATTATTAATAAAACTAAAGAAAAACTTTAACTTTGTTGGCGCAGCGACCTAAAATGGATCTTGGCCTCCGAACAGATCTTACGCTACCGTGCTCTGTCCTGCGCCACCTTCAGCCAGTTGCAGATTTGAAGGTTGCGCAAGTCTCCACCAGGAACCTGGGGCGCCCCACAGGATGTCGTCCTTTGTGAAGACCTTCAAGTTGGAGATGCAGTATATATTGGTGTACGCAAATTTAAATACCTGGTGTACTGTGACTGAACTAATAGTCGAGAGGACAAAATCGACATCCGCATATAAAGACTAATAAAAGGAAATATTAAATAAATTTGGTATTTATGAAAATAAGGTTTTCATCTTTAAAGTTAATGTACTAATAAAAGACCATGAAGGCAGGAAAAACAATACTGATATTTGAGCATCCCTATTCAGCGGAAACAAAGAGGCGCCACGGCTGGTTCGACTTTTAGCCGGGTTAATTAAAATGTCAACGGCGTTTATTAATCACGATCACATGGTGAGTGTATACGACGCACAAGGGTGCGTTACTTGTTTTTACCTACACGATTGTCACGCCTATTATTAGATTAATTAAATTTTTGGACTATCTATTTTACTTTACACGTATACAAAATATATTAAGATTCTTTTTCAGTCTGTAAATTTTCCCCTATTTACCATGAAGTCTCTCGATTTCTTGGGAAAAGTATTAAGACATAAGGCTTCTCCAAAGCGAATTACCGGGACATTGAGACTCTTGTCAATAAGGGAACTGATCCCATAACCACTCTCGAAAGCGGTAATTACTCACTTGAAACATTTAGTTCGTCAGTGATTTCATATTTGGATTAAATTGTTTCAATTTAACTTTTATGAACATAGAAAGAAACGACTTAAACTCTAACACAAACCCTGAGGTGTTGTTCGAAATAATTTTTCCCACTGAATTTCAGCTCGCCATAAAAAAGTTTTATACCTACCACTTGGCCACGTGCACATCCAGAGGGATTCGTTTTTGTGGAATTTTTTTTCCACAGACCACCACTCTGTGAAAACTTTAGTGGTATTTTTGAACTGTCACGACAGTAAATATGCCTACACATTTCTTACATGTCGGCAACGCTTCTGCAGTTCCTCCCATGTTAAAGATGTAGTATTGATTGTTTTCCAGGCGTCACGCTTTATTAAAACCTTCGTCATACATAAAAAAACGTTCCTATTTCAATGCTAGTAAGGTTTCTTAAAACACATAACGCTTCTGCAATGCCCACGGCACTGGTGACGTCTATGAGCGGTGTTGATTGCTTTACATCAGATGACACTCCTACTCGTTTGCCATCCTATCCCAAACAGACATAATTAAGGGTTAGAACTTTAACTAACTAAGATCCGCGACAAGTCTTACTGTCCACATAGTAATTCATTTTCGCAAAGTAACGCCTGACTCCATTAATCATCGGTTGCATCCATGTTAAGCGAACGGTGTGCAAAGTAGCTGTGACACTGCGACCGTATCATCAATCACGATGACTGGGGTGGAGTGAATAAGAGCGGCCGCATTGAAGGCGCTACCGCGGTGGCAGCCACGATGAAAGTATCCCTTATACCACTGCTCAGATAAGCAACATAACCCGCTTCCCTAATACATTATCTCACACGTATGTAACAGAATCTCTTTGATGTATGCCGGGATAAAAATTTACGTAAAATGTAACCGTATTCCCCTAATATCAATAAAAAAAGCAACACAAACGCTTAAATTTCATATTTTCCTTATTAGTTATGCATTTGTAATATTTTGTAATTAAATTTAAATACACTGAAAAAATACTTTTTTACCGAGCATATTTCTTAGCTAACCCGGTTTCATAGACATATTTTTTTTCTTACAGTCCATATATGTCCCACTGCTGAGCACAGGCCTCTCTATTTCTGGAGGAATGGACCTTAACCCACCACACTTGTCCAATGCAGATTGGCGGGGTTACCAGACTCGGAATAAATATTTGTATAATCCATACATATATTTATTCCGATGCGGGGATCAAACTCGCGACCATTGACTCTGCGGGCGGAGGGTTCCGCCACTGAGCCAATTGGTCGCCAGACAGAATTATTATGTATTTTTTATGGAATAGATAGGCAAACAACCGAGCGACTCACGTGATGGTATTGGGACGGATTGGAGAGCAAGTAGGAAATGAAATCTCAAAAATTAGTACATGGTAGTTCGCCTTCTAGAAGATGCGAGTAAATTTGAAACTGCACGTGATACTGGATGCCGGCAAAGATAGCACTAGACAAATAATGATCATGCCATCGCCTATGCGAGGTAATGAATGAAAAAAAAAAACGATGAAAGAGAAATCAGGGAACGATTGTGCAGATAAAGATTAAGAAACATCGCGGAAGCTAATCCTCGCAAACATCTAATGAACGTTTGTTAGGAGACGAAGCCGGTCCCAAATATTAATCATACAGCATTTCGACTTATAATGTCATCCGTACGTCATCTGCCCGCAACTTACGCACCTAAGTAATAAATCAACTTAATTGGAAGCACGCTCGCTGGATTTCAGAACATTAATCATGTATTATGAGAACACGTCACTTGTTACTTAACGATCAGAGGTGAAACTGAACTACTTTCGACTTTTAAATCGATGTCAAAGATTCAGCACTACAATTTAAAAAAAAAACGAAAGAAAAAAGCAAATAACATAATATACGGACTTTTCCCGCCAACTTACATCAGTGACGTTGTTTTTATTTCATTTTCATAATCTTATATTATTATCAGTTATATTATTTAATTATGGTGGCGTATTATGCAGCATTATTATATAGTATATATATTTATTTCGAAAGTGGTAGAGCCACGCTGCAAACGAATACTTTGTCAAGATGGCATATTATTTGTCTGTAGCATGAATGGGCCGGCTTGCCCGGGGAAGCCCACACTCCCGCAGAAAAGCGGCGTCTGAGTGGTAGCTTGTCTACCGCGCTTCGTACGGTGAGCGGTCTGAGTTCCGGAGGCCCAAACACCCTCCCCTTCCCACACCCACTCCGATTCTCACTCCCACTCCCATAATTTCACTTTCCTTTAAGGTCGGCAACGCTTCCGCACTGCTTATGGCAGTGCGGATGTCTATGGGCGGCGTTGGTTGCTTTCCATCAGGTGACACGCCTGCTCGTTTGCCTTCTTATGCCATAAAAAAAAATATATATAGTTCGATTTAGGTGTATAAGTGAAGTGATATGAAATAAATCCGTGTATCGTAGCTTTTTAAGTTGACTGAAAAAGTCCATAGAAGGTTTTGGTAAAATGGTCACCATTTTATTAAGACGTAACGTGATAAGCTGACTTGGAACATTTCAAGAGATTGGATATTATTGTATTTTATTTGACACTGGCATAATAGTTGTAATTAATTGCCATCAAAGAAAAGAAAAGAACAAATAACATAATATACGGACTTATCCCACCAACTTACATCAGTGACGTTGTTTTTATTTCATTTTCATAATCTTATATTATTATCAGTTATATTGTTTTATTGTGGTGGCGTATTATGAAATATAGTTTAATTTAGGTGTATAGGTGAAGTGATATGAAATTAATGCGAGTATCGTAATTTTTAAGTGGATTGAAAAACTCCAGAGAAGGTTTTGGTGAAATGGCCACCATTTTATCATGACGTCACGTGATAAGCTGACTTGTCACACTCCAAGAGATTGGTAATTATTGTATTTTACTTGACACTGGCATAATAGTTATAACTAATTGTCATCAAAGAAAAAAAAACATTATATATCTGCGTAGTGTGACGTCATTAAAAACCGTGACGATCAATGTGGATAGATCTTCATGCGCTGATTTTCAGTGAGACCTATTGCATCATTTGTACGAGGGTGCCATATTGTATAATGTATGATTCAATATATTATATTATATAATGTATAAAGACGACTATAATAAAACGTTTCTGTTGATGTTTCTTTGAGATTACTCATTTCTAAAGCAAAAGGAAAACAGGACACTACTATAAGAGATTTCACCCTCACTCTCTGCTCCCTTATCTGCACATCTCCTGTGACGTAAGTGTCGAATGAGTGGTACGCACGCTAATGAGCAAAAAAAAACTGCAAAAGGGGTTGTATAATGACGGCCGGGCTTAAGTAGCCCGACTTAAGCAATTTCTTTTTGTTTGTCTCAAAGTTATAGTTACAAAAGAAAGACCGGTACTGTATTCTGTTCTAATGATGGTGATCTGGGGATGATATTTTTCTCTGATATAAGAATTGTCGTCACGATCCTTTGGAGCTCTTGACTTAGGTTTTAGGTATGCTTCATTTACGGTTGTAGACACAATTACTTCTCCGTAGTCTCAGTACCATTAACCAGCGAGCTTGAATATATATTATATGTGTATACACAGTCATAAGTTTTACTTAGGTAAGATCCGCGACAAGCAAACAAGTGGAGGTTAGCCCCAGTAGGGCCCCGCATGCTGAGATAAGTCATTATAGTACCGAAGAGCCCGATCCTAGGACGGTCGGCAAGCTTGCCATCAAGCTTGCCCTAAGCAGCGCATCCATTGGCACGGCAGACCGTGGATTGGCGGAGAGGAGGGGAAGAGGATAGAGAAGAATGGAAAGGGCAGAGAAAAGGATTCCAATACCATAACTACCGGACAGGCGCCTAGGCAAAGATACTTTTAAAGACCTGATCACGTAATACATCATAGAGTTAATTTAAAAGTTATTAAATAATTGATATGTACAATATTATTTAATATGTTGCTAACAATAATGTTACATTGACATTTTTTAAGACTTCGTCCCATACCATTGAACAGAAAACGCGCGTGAGCTTCGATCGCATTTCTTGTAACCAAACAGATAGTTCAAAGTAAGTTTCCGAAGGAAGTGTCTATTTGAATCGCATTTAACGACACCAACCCGGTGAAGGTACAACCGCTCGATAGTTCCAAACTTCCCCGGGTGCGATACCAGCAAAAGAACTTTCGGCACGTGATACGAATGTGTGGGTACATCGCCAATAAAAATACAAAATGTATTTCATGAACGATTTCCGTCGGAACTATCTTTGGTTTAAAACTTTCACGTACATATAAGAATATGTTATACATGGGTAGTGAACATGCTACATATAAAGATATGTGAATTGAGTTTTTACTTCTACCCTCTTTGAATTTAAATTTGTAAAAAAACAGTAGTGAATTTAATTTTGCATTTCCAACCTTTGTCATAAAGTGAAAGAAAGTAACCCTCTATTTATAGGTCCTGCTGCATATAGATCTTTTTTACGTCTTTTCTGCATTCACTTTAGTATATATATATCTTTGAAAGTTTTCTGTAGTATATAGATCACAATTGAACAAAACAATTCGATCCAAGATCTACTATTTCGTAACAAGACCAGCGGTTCTCAACCTTCGTGTCGCGACACACTATTGTCACAAGCCCCTGTCAAGTGTGTCGCGAGATTTAAAAATATCATATTTGGATCTATTTTTTACTTTATGTAAATGTGGATGTATATAAAAATACGTTTAATGGATTCTTCTTATGGTTTTATGTACCCGAGGCGGAGCAGAGGGCGTCCACAGTGCTTCTTCATTGGGATCTGTCTTGAGCGACACGCTTCACTTCAGGCCACGTCAATCCGATGGTTTTCATCTCGGACGCTACGGAGCGCTTCCAGGTGAGTTCGGGTCGGCTTCGCTTCCTTTTCCCTTGGGGAGTCCATTCCAGCGCCTGTTTGGGAATGTGATCAGGGTTCCTTCGGAGAGTATGGTCTATCCAAGTCCACTTGTGCCGCCCACAAGATTTGAAGTCCAATCGGCGGTTCGTGACAAAGATCCAGTAGGCATTCGTTGGATATTTTCTCGGGCCAGAAGATTCCGAGAATTTGTCGACAACATCGGTTAACGAAGACCTTAAGCCGCTGTTTAATAGATTAATGATGTATAATTTAATACACGTACCTATACCTACCTTCAACTATCAAACATTTTGTGTTTTTTATGGAATAGCAAGGCAAAACAGCAGGCGTGTAACCTGATGGAAAATAATCAACGCTGCCCACAAATATCCGCTGTGCCATAGGCAGTACTGCGTTGTCGGCCTTTAAGGAAAGTGTCATTATGGGAGGGGGATGTGTAGAGGGGGAACTCATGATAACAGGTTAGAATGATAACACGTTCGCGACACGAATTTTAAAAGAGTATTTTTAGTGCGTTGCTGAGTAAAAAAGGTTGAGAACTAGACTATGCAATTAATAACTAATAACTTATTACAATAAATAAATACTATCTCTACACTCTTAACATCAGGTCTTTTTTCACTATTAAAATAAAATATTACAAATCTTTTATTTTGATAGTGAAAAACGATCTTTTACTTTGATTTACAAATGTTGACGTTAGCAAAACATATCAAAAGAGTTGGAACTGTGATTGCAACAGTTGATAACCACAGGTGATCATAAAAGTAACGACAGCAGAGGTAGGGTGTTATTGCTATCGTTTTGTACGTCGCAGAGCTGCATGGAATCGTTGCCAAATCGCACGTTGATATTCATGTTATGTGAATTTCTTGCTTAGTGCATTATCTTATTTTCTCTTTTCACATGTTTATTATATGAATTTATTTTACAAATAGGAGAGAATAAGTAGACTAATTGCACAGTTTACAATTCCATAGCTAATGAGGTACCATCCATATATTACGTCACACGTTAATGGGGGAGAGGGGGTCAACAAAGCATGACATCGAGTGAAAAGCGATGAATGTGGCTTAATCTTTGTGGAGTGACATGCATAAATTTAAAGTATTAAAACTCTAAACTTCAACTCCACATGTTTGTTTCCACATGAGTTGGGAGGGAAGGTATCGAAAATCATGAAATTAATGTGGTATAATTTATGGATGGCCTCTTATTCGCTGCGCTAACAAACTTCGTATTTTCTTAAAACACACAACACATTTAGTTCGCGTTAATTGTGGTCCTTCGATCCGGATCCAATACAAGAAAGAATTAAAAAGTTTTACGATAATTTGATGAATTTTAATTTGAAATCATGAATGAGAAAAAAATGGTACTTCAGATACTATAAGACTTGGTAGCTTACGTTAAAGAGAATCTGACAAGCACAAGTTGCTATGACTAGTCATAGCTGAAGACGTACTAGACCCCATAGAAAGAAGAGCAAAAGAAACAAAATTATATATAATTACTTCATAGCATCGTAGGCTAAACCAAAACATAAGTTTGCACGTAAAAAAACCTTTGTTAAAAATTAAGCTAATGAGAAATTTAAGGACTTCCTTAAACAGATGACTCGAAACAGAAAGCTTATTGAAAAAGAGACCTAATTACTTTACGATAAGGTATGTAAACACAAATAGTTCGGAGTTTGCGTGCTAACAGAAGCTAGATGCGATTGTTATGCGATACGCGGCACGCAAGGCGGTCGCGGTAAGTTCGTGGTGGTCCTTAATGACGATTTATGACAGGCAGCTGTAGCCTGCTGACCGTTACACGGTAACAGGTTGCAATTTTAGTTGACGTTTATATGAGAGTGGTTACTAAATCCAATTTGGACGCGATTTAGATCAATGACTATAGAGTACGGTGCGTTTTTCCCGAAACTTCTTTGCACGCACCACTGCCCTGTGGAACCAGATACCACCAGCGGTGTTTCCGAATCGATACCATATAGGAGCTTTCCAAAAACAAGCCTATACGTTTCTCAAAGGGCTGCAATGCCTATGGCACTACGGATGTTAACAGGCGGCGTTTTTTGCTTTCCACCAGATGACATGCCTACCTGTTTGCCTTTCTATCCCATAAAAAAATGCCGAAAAAGATGCTAGCAAAGTCTAATTTTAATTTGATTATATATCGCTTTGATTTACAATACATATGACCAAACAATATCACATTTTCAGTCTCCAAATTCTCGCCAAACAGAATTAGCTAGAAAAAATATTATAAGAAATAAAACATTGAGTACACAAAGAAGTTATTTTACGGATTTCTAAAGAAAAATTACATTTCTATATCAATAGAAAAATAAGATTAAAAAAATTTATACTAGATTTAGGCCTACATGGCTCAAGATTGCCTGCAGCCGAAGATCGAGCTACGTGGCACATGTTGGAGGATAATATATATATCAGTGACTACCATATCCAAAACATGAGAAAATATCCAACGAATGCCTACTAGATTTTTGTCACGAAACTGCTGGAATGGACTCCTCAAGGGAAAAGGAAGCGAGGCCGACCCAAACACAACTTGAAGCGCTCCGTAGCAGCCGAGATGAAATCCATCGAGTTGATGTGGCCTGAAGTGAAGCGCGTCGCTCAAGACTGATCCCAATGGAGAAGCACTCTGGACGTCCTCTGTCCCACCTCGGGCACTTAGGACCATAAGAAGACCATATCATCCTGGAGCGAAGTGAAGCGTATGGCCTCCGATAGATCGAGATGGAGAAACGTCGTGTCTGCCCTATGCCCCACCAGGGGGACTTAAGACTTAGAGAGAGACCATATCATATCATACCATAAACTTATGATGACTATATTATCAAAGAGAATCGAAAAGTAAGCAATATGAGAATTCAACAACAGAAATGATGAAGAAATTCTTAATAAAAAAGTACGCGGGAACATCTCTCTTAAAATACCAGAGATACAAATGATGAATTGAATTACCCAATGTACCGTATAATTCAAGCCAATGGAGAAACAACCCATCCAATTAACCGAACGAGCTTATCGTGGATCGGATTCGTGATTTTTTTGCCTCGCGTTCGAAATGGTACGTGATTGTAAACAATTATTGTTAACAACAGATTGAGCGGTTGGAGAAATACTTCCTACTTCATTTGTTTAATAAGAGTAGGTAGTCGTTTGTTTGGTTTTTGTATTGCTACATTATACGTTGATTGTTTTGGTTTAACTTTCTCTTCAAAAAGTAATATGTATTTCAAGAGTTATCATTTTAATATAACTACTCCTCGACCATTAAAGCGACTTTTGTGTTTTTAACTAATTTTTCAAATACTTTTCTTTTTCCAATACTGTGTTTTTTTTCACAGCCCCGTATATGTCCCACTGTTGAGCACGGGCCTCTCCATTACTGGAGGAATGGACGTTAACCCACCACGCTTGTCCAATGCGGATTGGCGGGGGTACCAGACTCGGAATAAATATTAGTATAATCCATACATATATTTATTCCGATGCGGGGATCGAATCCGCGACCGTGGCGGGGCAATCCGCGGGCGGAGGGTGCCGCCACTGAGTCAATTGGTCGTCGTGTTTTAATACTGTGTTGTATATATAATTATTATTTTTCTTCTTGTGATGAAGGTAAGTCTGTGAACAAATAGAGATGAGTATTAGCTTCTGAGAATGAAAAAAAAAACTAATCCTGCCAAGCGTTGGAATAATGACAATTTACTTTAATTTTGAAGGAGGGAAAGGACTGGAATAGCAGTTTTGATGATATCCATAAAAATCAAGATATACATATATATGCATACGATTAAAAACCTTATTTCTTTTTCAAAATTGAAACGTATCAGGTGCCTGACCTCATACGGAGTTTTTTACTCGATCGCAAATCAGGATCGCGTCGCCCCAGCTTTCTCGCATTTAAATGTCAAGTTGAGGTACAAAAAACTTGATCGAAATGATTCTTATTTGCAACGACTGTAATAAGCTGTCATTTATGAATTACGTTGTTCTGACAGTGTACCTACGTGTAAGAAAATGTCGCAACAAACGATAAATTTGCATTCATTTTTTTTAAAAATGTTTTTATGGATATTACATGGATACATACATACATATCGTCACGCCTGTCTCCCATAGGGGTAAACTTCTACCTAGGGGATGGAGATCTGTGATCTCTAAACACAAATCTTCATCCACTACGATCCCGGCACACCTTCATTGTTTCCTCTACACTTTCTTCTCTCACATTCTTCCTCTCACATTCGTCGTAGCGAAACGGCTCTCCGTTAGTCGCTTATTACATAGATTATTCTAATTAATTCGTACAACATATAAAAATGGACAATATTAAATATTATGTAACAACTTACGTGCTAGATTTAATATTGTTCATGAATTGTACCACACTATCGTATTGAATTTCGAAATTATTGTTATTTTTCATGTATTTATAGAAAAATTATCACAACGATCGAAGCGGGGCATTAGAACCAAATAAGCTTCTTTTTAGAACCAAGTTAAACAAACTAAAATTACATACACGTGCAGGCACCCTGAGCAAACTTTTGAAATACAAGTGCTTTTTTTGGTGGATGACGTTGTTGGCATAAAGATACAAGCGTAAGTTGCAAACTGGGAAGGATTAACGAAGGCTTCTCACTTTTCAAACTGAGCTGAAATAACGGAAGACACATCACGGCAGCACGGAAAGAGCTAGTAAATAAATATTCATGGGATCATGTCAATGCTGGAATGCCGCTGAGTCGAAATACCAATACAGTTATTAATAATTTTTATATTGTTGCTATGAGACGTCACTTCGGCAACCTCCTCACCCCCATTTAGGGCTTTACATATTATAATAACAGTTTCTGTTCGTTCATTTCCGTTTAAATATTCCGGCAAGCGAACCCATAACTCAATATTGTCCCAACAAATCTTGTTGACTCTATAAAATCAATTTCACCGAAATAAAAAAGACAATAAATCAGAACGGCTGATTATACCCACGCTATGGCGGACGAATTTAACTCAATAACGCCGGCTAAGATATCATAAACAATGCTCCCCCTCACGCAACTTTCCGTCGTCCGGAAACGTTTCTGATGCACAACGAAATCTACCGGAAAATGGACGTCGTTCTAATATAAATGGAAATAAATAAATCTATTATTGGATCAATTTAGGGAGCGTCTACGTCAACTTGCAAAAGTGTACACGGAGGAAATTTTCGAAATTATTTTTTCGGTAAAAAATATATACAGGACTTTTTATCTCTACAATATGATTAATGTAGTCAGGCGTTACTTTGCGGAAATCCATCACTATGTGAACAGTCAAAAGTTTTACTTAGCTAAGACCCGCGAGAAACAAACAATAACAGAAAGCTAAGTAAAACTTTTGACTGTCCACATCTCTACAATATATTAATCTTTCTTCTAAGTTGATATGTATTAAAATATTAATGTAAGATATTTTGAGAATAAGATGGTTTTCACCGCAAAAAAAAATCGTGTAAATATTTGCGAAAAATGTAGAATGGCGTTGCCTCCCGTATTCAATCTTTTGTATAAATAAAAAAAAGGAAGATGCCTTACCACACGACGTATAGACGCTGAGGCTCGGTGGATATCCAAGCGATAGCGATCGCTCTGCGAACGTTCAATACTTTAATACCGGTAATGGACGCCGACATGGACGGTCTCGGTTCGATTTTCCGAATCGTTTGCGCCGCGCCGAACTAGATAACGAGAAATGTCGCGACTATCGTTTTATGTGCATCGAAGGCTGCCGGGTGTACGCTTCAGTGTAGGCAGGCGCCTTGTAACCCCACTGCTAATATCTATGCATTCGCTTCTGAACGCATAAAGCCGGGCTAGCGGTCTTGCTATAGTTTAACAGCGCCTTAACGTACATATTCAAATTTAAAATTCGAAGTTATCCATGCAATACGATCCGTATTGCATATAAATGTACATAATATGCGTTCAAGAACAATCATTGCGAAAAGATGGTACCAATTTAATCTTTTCACCCTTTTGAATATAATTTAAACATGAAAATTTTATTTAAAACGAAAGAAATAGTTTTAGCATGGCAAAAGTATATATAAATTAAATTTGTATGGTTCTTGAAAAAAGACAAAAATATCACGTTCGTCTCACTCTGGTGGGTAACTTAACGCAACGGTGTTCTTTCGTAGTTTATTACATCTGTTAATGCCTCGTTTGAAGGCAAAACGCGTGTGATGTTAAGTGTTCACATAGCCTGGTGTTGTGTATTTGATGGTCTAGTCTGTGGCTAACAAGTTAAAAAGAGGTACTACCATATATAAACTAATTCCTCCCTTCCTCCCTTCTATTGTAGCATACTTCCCGGCCAGTTTAAGTTAAAAAAAAATGTTATTTTTAAGGTATACACACTTTATATTATTAGTGTTATCTGTCAAGAATTTGCGTGAGAGAGGACAAAGCTCCACGCCATGTAATTCATTCAATTCTAAAAGAATTTGCATGTAAATGCAAAAAATTACAGAGCAAGAATTTTGCGGCGACTACGACGATGAATTCATCAGAATTCTGGATAAAACTGGTTGAATTTACAGGGACAGCAAAATAATTACGCAAAATTATGACTCGAAGAGAAGGAGAAGAAGTGTCGTGTGAAAATCATATTCCTTTGCGGGAGGCATACGCCACTGTCAGTCTAGTTTTACGCAGCAGAAAGAAACAAGACTGTAAGTCAGGCGTAGTTCAAGCAAGGTTGGACTATGTATATAATAAACAATATTCAATCAAGTGTCGCGTCAACGCGGCAGTCCACCGCTGGATATAGGCCTCACTCAAGGCGCGCCACCTAGCCTGATCTTCGGCTTCACGCATCCTGTCTCTGCCAGCTGCCTTGCATAGATCGTCGCTCCATCCAGCATCCCACACATAATAATATTAGGAAGGCTGTAAATATACGAGCTAGGTGGAAAAACATTATGGAAAAATTCAGATTTCAAAAAAGATGGTGGCACCATAGGAGGAGCACATGCAGTACTGTGTTTCTTAAGTATTTATTTTTTCATAATAGAAAACTTACCAGACTAGTATGGTAAATAAGGTGTTCATAGCTCTTGTACCTGAAAAGACGACATGCAATATTAAAAATTAAACCATATTTTTATATATATTATTAATATATGCAAATTAGAAAAAACACACTTTCACAAAAAACTTATTTACCTCTGATTTTAGGTGATATCTTTTGTTAAGCATTGAGTATCAGAGATTCAATACATTTCCCAATCGAGGGTGGAGAGCTTCCAATATATTCCCTTAACTAAAATGTCATCCATTCCTATTCTAACCCGAATATAGACAAGGAATATTTTTTAAAATGACGACTAGAAATGTTTTTAAATATTGCTAGAATTCATATTAACTATTCTAACTAAACATGCAATGCCTATGCTAAGAAATGGTCCATATCAATAGTCTATAATAATGGAAGATACTAACTCACGAAAGCGTGCCGACCGTCCCGGGATCGGGCGCCCCCGGGTACTATGGTGCCTTACCTCAGCATGCAAGGCTCTGCTGGGGCTGACCTCCATCCTCCCTTGCGGCTCGTGGGATTCACTAAGACGAATTTAATATACCTAATTCGTTGAAAAATGACGGTGACGTGGTTCGCCACCCGTCACGTCCTGATTCTCACGAGGGCGAAAAGCGACTAATGGAGAGCCGTTTCGCTGCAATGAATGGTAGCGGATGGAGCTCTGTGGTCTCCCAATGTGGTCGCCAACCCCTGCGGGGGATAGGCGTGAATATATAATAATAATAATAACTAACTCACGATACAAGATCACACAGTCTTGGCAACTGAGCTATTGTTGCTTTATTTGTGTGCTCCTGGTATTATAAACATTCACGGGCAGTGATGATTACTATCATGTGAAGATGATAACTTGGACAAGCCAGCCATTGTTATACTGAAGGGAAAACAGCCCGAGGACGGTCGCTAATATTACTCCGATAGTCCGAATAAGTGAAGGAAACCATATCTTCTCCAAATTTCAATAGGTGGTGAGGGCTATATTGGACCGGAACCATCGAGAAGATTGTCCGTTTGAGGGATTCTAGTGACAAGGATCCTCAGTAATGCGGGACCGATTAAAAATAAGAAGCGATTACTTCTTTATCCACCTTTTCTATATATAGTTTTACCTAACTCATTTAGAGACAAATAAAAATATGAATTGAACTAACCGAAGACGAA
The DNA here is from genome assembly GCA_031353405.1 of Baronia brevicornis. Classification (NCBI taxonomy): domain Eukaryota; kingdom Metazoa; phylum Arthropoda; class Insecta; order Lepidoptera; family Papilionidae; genus Baronia; species Baronia brevicornis. Next base: position 23,331 of record JASFAT010004092.1, on the reverse strand, counting down.
CAAAATAAGTACCATCAGGTTCCGCTAAGTAAATGGTGTTAAAAGGTTGGTTTATAATAGAGCAAGCGTTTCTGATGAGATCAGCGTGCCAGGCGATGCACGGACAGACAAAAGATTTCGATTAATCACGTCCCTCAGTACAGTCGAGTGAGAAAGTGCGTGCCCTGCTTTCTGAATAACTAAGCATAATATTTGTTTACTCTGTTCTTTTAAGTATATAATAGCGACTTTAGTTGATTCAACCGTCCCAGATTAAGTTTACAATATATATATATATATATATATATATATATATATATATATATATATATATATATATATATATATATATATATATATATATATATATATATATATATATATATATATATATATATATATATATATATATCGAGTCTGGCTGTATTTTCACGTCACTTGTATGTCTTGCCATGGCGCGGAGTAATGACACCTAGTATGGAGCTATAAATGTAAGGCGTTTTTCACAGGATTTTTGTAATTTAGATGATATTATTATTCATAAATGACAAAAGAAAATTCAGACTCGGTAATAAATGGGCATGCGTCATGCGTCCACGAATGAATAATTCACACAGAGCCCATTCAGGTTGATGATGATCACAGTTGTGATGAGTATCGATTTAAAATATTAATTTGAGCATCTCTAGTCAAAACACGTTCAAGCAGTTAAAAACAAGATCAAATCATTTAGTAAGAAAAAATGATTTTATCACTTACTGGTATTTATATTATTTTTTGTATATATTAATTATGTATGCTATAAAAAGCCGAATCGGTATATTTTAGCACGGGCCAGCCCAGTGAAACCTACTATGTTCCATCCAATTTCATCTTATAACTGTTATAAATAAAATAAATAATTAAAAAAATTCTTTCCATTTTCTCGCCGACCGTACCGCAGCGAAGAACGCGTGGGAACGCGACGATGCGAAATATCTAGATTACATTCAAGCTCGCACCGCGCCGTAAAATGCCGTATTATGTCTTTAGCAATGAACTAACTAGCTGAAAGGGGACAATGCGAACTATAGACTACAGAACGATTCTTTACATTGCGCGATTAAGCTCATGATATCTTTATTTGTCAACGGTTGAAACAGCATTTCAAAGAGAACTTATATAATAATCATGTTTGTAATCTTGTTAATGTTATTAGTATTGCAAAACTGTTTTTTTTATATTTTTATTTACAGCAATAGCTCAGTTGGTCGGCAAGGCTGATTAGCTGAACGTCTTGAGTTCGTATCTTCCATTTGACTATTGATGAGAACCGTTTCCACGCACAAGTATTATAAGTTTAATTGGAATGGTTAACAAGAATTTATATATATATTTGTATTTTAAAACACTGGTAATCTTCTTTACAAAAAAAGGAATTTTTTTATGGGGTAGGTAGGCAAACGAGCAGGCGTGTCACCTGATGGAAAGCAATCAACGCCGCCCATAGACATCCGCAGTGCCATAGGTAGCGCAGAAGAACCCTTCTACCGGCCTTTAAGAAAAGTGTAGGTTTGTTTGTTGAAGGTTCCAATTTTGCATCGGTCAATATCATATAAGTGTTTACCCTTTACTTGACTTTGGAAAGTAACTTGTAGACATAAAATTATTTAATATTCTAACTTATAATACCTTTACATAAGGATTAAAAAAGTGCAAATTTATTTCAGGCATTTTAAGAATATTGCGGGAATGTAGGTGTGTGACATTTGGCATTGTTAAATTTTAAATAGAATAAATGCGCAGAAAGATAAAAAAACAGTAGATTAATTCGACCACTGGCGACCACTAGTCTTTATTGATTATATAATAGATTTATTGAATTTATTTAATTTAATAAAAGCTTTGAACGTGTATTATGAATGCATCATGTCAACGCATCAGTTTGTGGCAGTCCAATGCATGAAAAATCAGGTTGAATTTTTTTATTAAAAAAATTTAGGTTGTACGGAAATAATTAGAGTTTCAGCCATTACTTATTAAAACAGCTCTTTCTTCGTCTGGTTTACATTAGATTTCATTACGTTCCCTCGCATCAGGAGTGTTAGATGTTGCTCAAGGGAGTTCTCCTAATTTACTAAAACAGTTATCCACTACATACTGTACTGGTACATTTGTTAGTAGGAATTTCTATACCGGCTTTTAGGTATTTTATAAAACAAATTATCCTCAAAATAAATTATTCAAAGTAAAGAAAACATATGAGACAGTTTTAAGCGAATTTAGTTTTTTGAAATGTAATGTAGTTTTTTCATTATTGTGATTAACTGAATAATTACATATAACCTATACGAAAAATTTCTTAGTACAAATATAAAAAAAATTCTAGTAAGGAATAAACTCATTCCAAAAGCAATATATTTTACTTTACAAAATATAATTTTTAATATACACTGATTTTATATAAACCATTGTTCCTTACGATTACAAACGTGTGGATAATCTGTCACGCGGACACATGTCAATGACCCGAAACATGCTGTCGTTTTAAAGAGGTCATTATTGATTACTTTTATCATAGTTACCTCGTACGACATCCTAGGAAACAAATGAGATGGCCCTATCCTATGCCATATGTTAATAAATATACAATAATTATATTATATGAATCAGTAGTTTTATTTATAATTTTAATATGTATCATTACAATATATTGGGCTATATTGGCACCAATCGATAATCGTGCTAGGCTTCCGGAACTTAGCCGTTCACCGTATGAAGCGCGGTAGTTTAGCTTCCACTCAGACGCCGGTTTTCTGCGGGAGTGTGATACTTCCCCGGGCGAGCAGGCCCATTGCCATGCCATTCTTGACAAAGTATTCGTCTGCAGCGTGGCTCTATTACTATCAAATATTTTCGTAATTATCGCTACGCCGAATGATATAAGCGCTCTAAAAGCAAGTTGTTATACAAAGGTACTTGATATAATGTTTTTAGTAGAAGCAGGCCTCCCGGGACGCGACTTTGCATAATAATGGTGTCTCGCTTGTTTGCACACTCGATGCAATGCACTAGGCCTTTAGTAAGGACTGATGTACATCAGTTAGAGGTCGTAAAAGTTACTGTACAAATATATTTATTTAGCAATTACAATGAGTATGTAGTAGATACGTCATTTGTATGAGAATTTAAGTCTAAAATCGTATTTATAAGAGATTGACTTTAACTCTTATTGTATGTTCTTTTAGTCCATGCTAGGGTTTGCAATCCCCCAAAACGGGATCACGCATTCCCGCGGGATCCCGCTACTTTTATTTAATCTGCTGGATCCCGCACCTTCAAATGCGCGGATCCCGCAAATTAAAAATTTGGCGCTGAAACTTTCGCGTATATCGCGAATAGCTCTATCTAAGAGAAAGTTGTGATTTGATTATTAGTCATTATATGAATAAGACTGAATTAAAATTACAAAAGTTTTTTTAAGAGAAAATATATTATAAAATTAAACAAAACAAGTCCCGCGGGAATTGTATCTTCCATTCGACTATTGATGTGAACGATATCCTAGCAAAAGCATTGTAAGTGTAGTTGGAATGGTTAACACGAATTCTAGTAACATTTAAAACATGGCTAAACAAAAAAAAAATATGGCTATTCGTGTTGTTCATTGCTTTCTATCAGGAGCCACGCTTGTTTGTTTACCTTCCTATGCCATAAAATCCACCTCTTATAACTGTTATCTACTTAAACTATAGAAATTAATTTCAGAATGGTTTTAATGTTTGTTAGGTTATTTTTATTCATTGTCGTAATGTAGGACGTCCCTCGGCAAGATGGTGCGACGATCTGAGCAGAATTGCTGGCAGAATCTGAATGCGTTAAGCCGAAGATCGGGCTAGGTGGTGCTTCTTGGGAGAGGCCTATTTCCAGCATTGTATTGCCGCAGACTGTTTATGATGATGATTCATTTTTTCGACATCCCATATATGTATGTATACAGACAGAAAACTTATTTTGCTGTTAGTAGAAAATGAATGATTCACTCTCATTTTTTCTTAGTACGAAAGATTTTTCCTATTTCGCTTTGAATATGTGTAACATCCCTAGCATGAAGTATTGCGGGGTTAATTACCGGTGCCGCGGTACGCGTCCGCGTGTGGTCCGCAATGGAACCGCCGCTATTATTAGCAGAAACCTATTATTTGCTCGTTTTCTCCGCCTTGAGATATTCACAAATATGACGGGCTGTCTTTCTTTAGATACTGATGAATTATTTATCACAGCGGCTTGAATTACAGAACAACTACACGCGTATTTTACTATCCTTCGCTTAATTACTTCTTTTATGGGCAAAGCGAAATGAGCAGGCGTGTCACCCGATGGAAAGCAATCAACCTCACACAGACATCTGCAGTGTCATAGGCATCACAGAAGCGTTTAAGAAATGTGTAGCCTTGTTTTTTGAAGATTCCAAACTCGTATCAATATTTTATTCAATATTGGAAAAAGTGTGTTCAAAATTTACATGTTAAACTCGTTATTTTTTAGTTATACACGCCATATATGGCTCGCCATTTGTACAGGAATGGACATTAACCTGCACTTGCCCAAGGGGGATTTATGGCATATCCAAAGTCGGAATAAATTGCATGTTTTATTTCTTTTTTTCATTTATAAATATGAAATGCAGTTAATTTGAGCTGTTACTATTCATATATCTAAGAAAAACTAAAACTAAATTCCACCAGATATTTGTTCTATTTATCTCGATGGGGGAAAACTGCGGCTATTGGCTACTTCAGGTCGTTATATTTCGGAAAATATACAATAAACTGAGGGGAACCGCGACGAAATGCTATTTTAAAATAAATTTGTTTACTTAAATTAAATATCAATGAAGCGGTGGTCCGTCGCTTTGTTGTATCATGTTTTTCAACCACCTCACGACGTAATCCTGTCACTGCGTCCTTTGATCCGGTCTCGTCCTCATTTAACTAGTATCCGTAGCAAAATTAACTAACTCGGTTTAGCTTTGGGCTAATTAAGTCGTATTCATAGTACACGCTTTCCATTTCAGAATGGAATTTCATATTTTTGTCTTTATTTGTCCTCCTCTGTCGTACTCTCCTGGTGTTAGAGGTCGTGGTTATGGATCGTTTAATAAGGTGTTTAATTATTATTAATAATAATCGTTAATCGCAGATAACCTTATGATGGCATCGGATGATGCGGTGACAGTAGCCAAGTTTTAGGCTAGTAGCATATGATACCCGGTGACTCGAAGAAGATCGTTAATAAAAGCAAAAAAAAATTAACATTTTTCATTGTGTGTGTATTGTGTCTGCATGAATTACTTTTTATTGTAAGTTATTTTATTAAAAGTGTAAATAAATGACACCGAGACCTTTCAACGCAGTTTTTTTTCTGATTCAAATGGTGTATAAACCAAAATACGTCATTTTCTACTTACAGCAAATACTTTTTCTGTATTATATGTATGTGGGATGAAGAAAAATTTTGTATCCTTACAGAAAAAATGTCAATTTTTACACGGATCTCTGTGTATCTTTTGTTTTTATCTTTATCTTGCGATTCTAGGATTTTGGTGTAAAGAATCTAAAAAAGAAAACAGACATTTCTAGCCATCTAAGCTAATGATATACTATAAATAATAATATTATCCATAGAAAAGCCAATGACTGTAAGGTGTCAGTTTTTTTATTGCAAGGGAGTTTATGTATGACCTAAACTTCCGAAACAGGATATTCTGCTAATTCGGATTCAGATTGGACAAAAGCCTGGTTGTTTAATGTCCATGTCTCTAGAAATCAAAAAGTTTCGGGCTCGATATTAGGATATAAATACTGTTTTTTTTAAGGAAGGTTTAAATTGGTTTACTGAATTCAGCACCCCGTACGTAGTTTCGCTTTATATAAAAAAAATATAACTCTTTGTATTCGCCGCGAAAATTTCCCAACTTAAATTAAACCAAGTTTCGCCTCTTTGCAAAACAATAAAAAAATAAGAGAAACATTTTTAAAAAGATACTCGCCAGCCCGTCGTAACTGTTTTTACTAACAAATTAAGGAAGTGTCCCGTGCCGCTCCAGAGATGAAATTAAGTAGATTTGTAATCTTGGCACGGACTGTTACAAATACAAAAATGAGGAAATTACATTTTCTAAAAACGGTATCACACGTTATATTGTTTTCCCCCGTTTCGCTATTCTGTTGTGTTTTAATAATGCGCCTTTTCTTTTTAAGGTCTTTGTTATCTGTGTAAAAACATTCAGACAACCGTACTCAAGAAATTTACATAGAATATTATTAACAGTTACTTTTTTATTTTACGCGATTTCAAAACAATGATATATTTATTTCATTTATAATTTTAAAAATACTTGTTATATTAAAGTTCGCTGTTTCGATTCGCGCATCGGTGTAAATATATGTGCGTTCTACTATCACATATTAATGTACATTCCTCTAGAAATGGGAAGGTCTCGTGCCCATCAGTGGGACATATATCGCATTAAAAAAATTAGACACACGTATTTTAACATATATATGACATTTACAAAATGGAGTCGGGCGTTACTTTGCGGAAATCCATTACTATGTGTACAGTTACAACTTTTACTCAGCTAAGATCCGCGACAGGCAAACAAAAGCAGAAAAATAACAACGTGTGTTTTCTGCTGGAAGAAGTGGATTTAGATCGTTAAAATCTTAACGGTTGTCTTCCGTAAAGACTACTATACCTGATGATGCCTCGTGTTGAGGTGAAACACGTGGTGTTGTTGATAGCGGTTGGGGAGGTGGAGAATCGCTGACAGCCGTTTTTTCTATAAGATTTAGTTTAAGTTTCCCACTTTTTGCAGTACAAAACACACATTATTTTTCTGTTTTGTTTTTTTTTTGCTTGTCGCGGATCTTAGCTATGTAAAAGTTCTAACTGTCCAGAGATATAAAATATACTTTTCTTTTATTTTACATTTCTTTTGGTGCCGAACTTTGTTGAACTGAATCAGCTGTTCTTACAGCAGAGCAGGTACACAAGAATGCAGGTCATCAGGTGTTAAGTGATCACCGCCGTCGTTAGAGATCTACGTCGCTGGAGGTATCTCAAATATGTTGCCATCCTTTTGTGAACACACACGCTTGTCTTTTGAATGACCCTATGAATAACACTGCAGGTTGTAAATCCTTAAGTAACCAACCTTCGTTAGTCGCAGAGGTACTAAGAAGATTATTATTAATGGAGTCAGGCGTTACTTTGCGGAAATCCATCACTATATGGACAGTCAAAAGTTTTACTTAGCTAACTTACTTAGCTTGTCGCGGATCTTAGCTAAGTAAAACTTTTGACTGTCCATATAAGAAGATTATTTCAGTCCTAAATCACATTGTATACTTAATATTGTATTCTACGCAACATTCAAAATCCCAAATCATTCCGGAACGGCAATAAAACCGAAAGCGTGAACGGAAATTAATTTAATTAGGGTAGAGAGATGTTGGTGCGACGGACCTGAATCAGAAAGCATCTCAAACCAAACTCGATCCCGGATAAAATCCGGTCAAGCCCGGTCGGCGGGTTTCGCGCGGGACACGGGACTAATGTCGCGGCCGCCCGGACAAATAGTCCGTTGGATTAGCAACGCCTTGATTAACTTACTTAAGTGATGTTGTTCCCTGCCTGTTTTGTTATGCACCCCTGGTACTCTATGTTGGGATTAACTAGCCTTGTTTTATTTTCTGTTAGTGAAATTAATCGTGATATCAAATAACGAATATGATCATTATCATCATATAAGGCTATCCAATTTTGGACAAAGGTTTCCACCAAGGCACGCCATCTACCTCCATTTTCTGCATGCATTCAGCTTCTGCCATGTCAGAAAATCTATTTCGGGGGCGTCCCACACTACGTTTGCTAAGATGTGATCTCCATTCTAGCACTCGTCTTGTATAGTTAGTTTAATACACGATAAAAAAATCTAGTCTTCCTTTTTTTCATCCGGTTTCTCAAAGCAAATATATTAACATTACTAACCATATGAGTGAAACAGATTAGTTTCAGTCAATTTTCTTTCTTCTGAATAGGCTGTCAGTATAAGTAGTCAAGGTAGACTCTTAGCTTCTGCCAAGCTCTAGACAGTTGCTATGAATAATTATCCAGCCAAACAATAATCGGTAGTTTAGTACATATTAGCCTCTATTGGTCTTTATCCATATTGATTACGAACTACCACTACTAAGACTGGCATAGTTCCAGTAATTATTATTTTATGGAATATATGAGCAAACGAGCAAGCAGGTAACATGATGGTAAGTCATCTTAAAGCCTAAGGCATTACCATCATCGCTTATGGAGATACCCAATACCAAAGGCACTGCAAATACTTTGCTCACTTTAAGGTTAGGTTAGGGATGGGGAGAAGGGTTTAATAGGAAAGGTAGGAGAAGAAAAGAGAAGAGAAAGAAGGTAAGAGAGAAGTGTGAGAGTAATTGAGCCTTGGAATTCCTGTACTCACTGTGCGACTATAAAACAGTATAATGTCACCACTTAATGACGATATTTTTAAGGGTGTGGTATTTTCATAGCTTTACCACTTTAAAATTGCTATTATGGAACCCGATAAGGGCGTTTACACACAATATTTATGGGAGGCGTTTAATGCAGTGACGCGTATGCCATCTAGCGTAGGCAGATACCCAAAAGGTTTTAACTACAGTTAAAATTAGCGTACGCCCAGTCTATATTAAAGTAAGCAGTAAATTCAATGCGTTACGCCTTAAGGTAATTTACCGTTCATAGTGCGTACATTCATCGCCATATATCTTCAATGGTTTCGATGTTTATCTTTTTTTAAATCCTACTCGTGAATGATCTAAGGCAATATGATCACAAGCCAAACATGACTGGTCCGCCTTTGTAATTTATAATTTACAATCATTCAAAAAAGTTTATGCTATCTATACAACCTGTAGGTATCTATCTCTCGAGTCGCGTTGTCATAATTATCAAATCGCTTAATAGCCTCCCAAATGGTTTATCAACCAATATCCTATCGATTATCAGGGAAGCCTCAAGATAAAAAAAGTAAATAAATTAATTACAAAACTACACTAAACAATATCCAATGAGAAGTGCATAATACTTATAATACTAATATTATAAATGCGAAGGTTTGTATGTATGTTTGTTACTCTTTCACGAAAAAACTATTGGACGAATTTGGATAAAACTTTACAGTAATATAGCTTATATATCGGAATAACATAAAAGCTACAATTTGTAATGATTTTATGTAATTTTTTTGGTCGTAATATAACGATACATGTGAATTTAGTCGGAGTTTGTGGTAGATCTTAAAAATTTCATTACTTTATTCCTTGACAAAAATTGGGTACAAATATTATGCGTGTTACTATATATAATACTAGCTTTTGACCGCGGCTTCGCTCGCGTGGAATTTAGTCTACCAGATTAAGTTTTATGACAGATCATTTTAAATAAATGTATTTTTTTTACTTAATAGTAAAATTATATTACGACCAAAATTACATAAAATCATTACAAATTGTAGCCTATATGTTATTCCGATGTTAATCCGTCCAGTAGCTTTTTCGTGAAAGAGTAACAAACATACATCCAAATACTCACAAAGTTTCGCATTTATAATATTAGTAGGACATACATAACGGTCAGCAAGCTACAGCTGCCTGTCATAAATCGTCATTAAGGACCACCACGAACGTGCCTAGACCGTGTTTCGTACCGCGTATCGCAAAACACAAAAAACAAAAAAAATATCGCATCATACTGGTTTAACATAAACCCACAAAAAAATAATAATCTAAATTCCCGCCAAAATTAAGATTTCTTTTTTATTAAATCAGGGGTGTTAGTTTCTGCACGGCCAGCAATAAATTCTCGGCAAGCAGAGAGCGCGCCGTATCGCTAGATCTCTTCATAAGTCGAACGCCTCCGCTGCGGATGTACGTAATCTGTTATACGGGCGATTTAATGGGACAAATTAAACGAATCGAGCGTTTGTCGGCGGTTGTGAGCCGAAACGTGGGACTATACTATAGAGAGACATACATATACTATGTCACGACTATCCAAACGACATGATACTTGTAAAGCCACGTTGCAGACGAATACTTTGTCAATGGGCCGGCTCGCTCGGGGAAGTACCACACTCCCGCAGAAAACCGGCGTCTGAGTGGTAGCTTAGCTACCGCGCTTCGTACGGTGAGCGGCCGAGTTCTGGAGGCTCAACACTCTCCCCCATCCCTCTACCCATTCCCATAAAGACACTTTCCTTAAAGGTCGGCAACACTTCCGCACTGCCTATGGCACTGCGGATGTCTATGGGCGGTGTTGATTGCTTTCCATTAGGTGACACGCCTGCACGTTTGCCTTCCTATCCCAAAAAAATGAAGTTATTACATCCTATGTTAAGGGTGGCGAGTTCAATTCCTACATAAGAATAAATATATGAATGGTTTAGAGATATTTTCCCTGAGTCTGGGTGTTGTATAGGATAATTTTTTTTAGTTCACCATTTTATGTTTTGCATGCAGCATACCTATATATGATAAAAGCATTTGTAATGTTTGTATATTAAAAAAGATATATATGAGTTTAAATTGTTGGTTAACGTTATTAAAAAATTATAGTATCCGCGATCTAGAAAATGTGTGAATCTGATCTATGACGGAAAAGCCTTTATTATTAGTAATTATACTCATAACACTCTATTCTATATCATCTGTATCATCTTCTATATCAACGAAGTGTAGCAGTTCATTAAGGACTCGATTAAAGACCTAGGAAGATTTCCAAATAGACATCACGCTTCAAAAGCAGACTGGTTACCATAGAGCCAGCCTTCTTTTCGAGCATTTCTTCTGAGTCGTTTTCTTTCTTAATTTGATTGGAGCGTGAAAGTGAAGTAAAATTGTTTTTGTACTTTTTAGTTTGGCTTCAGAATTTCACAGCGCGTTTTGATAAAATACCAGTATTTTAATATAAAAGCCCAATTAGGGAATATATTTTGATGAAACTTAACTAGCGTTTACTTGAGACTGGCATATAAATAAATCTAAATCTGTTTAAAATATTTTTAGACGGTTTCCCGCCAACTTACATCAGTGACGTTATGTTTTTATTTTATTTTCATAATCTTATATTATTAAGGGTTATATTGTTTAATTATGGTGGTGTATTATACAATATAGTTCGATTAAGGCGTATAAGTGAAGTGAAATGAAATAAATGCGTCTATCGTGAATTTTAAGTTGACTGAAAAAGTCTATAGAAGGTTTTGGTAGAATAGCCATCATTTTATCAAGACGTAACGCGATCAGCTGACTAATTAGATATTTCAAGAAATTTGATATTATAGTATTTTACTTGACACTGGCATAATAGTTATAACTAATTGCCATCAAAGAAAAGAAAAATTTGCTTTTAAAGGACTCATTTTATTATTAATTATATTGTTTAATCATTGGGCTTTTTAGTCAATATAGTTTGATATATCCAATCTCTTGAAATGTATCAAGTCAGCTTATCACGTTACGTCATGATAAAATGGTGGCTATTCTACCAAAACCTTCTATGGACTTTTTCAGTCAACTTAAAAAGTTACGATACACGCATTTATTGCAATTTACTACTTTGTGTAATATGCCAACACAATTAAACAATATAACTGATAATAATATAATATTATGAAAATGAAATAAAAACACAACGTCACTGATGTAAGTTGACGGGAAAAGTCAGGAAGTTATTTAGTGCATCTGCTAAGCATGCAAGTCTCGCCTGGGTATTGAATCAAGGAAATCCGCTGCGCAATTTAATACTGATTCCATGAGTGCCACTGCGTCTAACGGTATTAGCTGGCGATTCAGACATACGTATATATATATCGCGACTGGAATATAGACTTTTTTAATATGTTATTCGTACTGTATTTTTTAATACCAGTCCTTGTTAAACATTGAACTAAGCTATCGTTAAGCTAAGAAACGTTTCTATTTCTATTTATTTCTAAATAGAAATGAAAACGTTTATTTGTGACACTTTTTCACAAGAACTTAATGCCACAATTAGGGATTGCAATCCCGCAAAATGGGATCACGCAATTCCGCGGGATCCCGCTAATTTTATTAATCTGTTGGATCCCGCACCCTCAAAGCGCGGATCCGTGTATCCCGCAAATTAAAAATTTGGCAATAGGTTGGTCACGTTTGACGGAGAACCGACCACCACCGAAGTAGACGAGAAATGGAGTGGAGATCGCGTAGTATGGGACGCCCATAGGCTAGACAATGTGATCTGCGCAGGGCAGCTGGCGGAAAATTCATGCGTGAAGCCGGAGGTCGGGCTAAGTGGTGCTTCTTGGGGGAGGTCTATGTCCAGCGGTGGACTGCTGTGGGCTGTTGTTTAAATGAAAGTATCGGCACATCCTGGCTTAGCGGGCAAAGTTAGTTGCCTTAATGGCATTAAGTCATCCCTTTGTTATTTTAAAAATAACTTGTTTTTGTTACTCAATAAAGTATTCAAATAAATATGTAAATTAGTACCGTGTTTACAATAGCAGATGTCTGCTTAAGTTGGAAAAAAAAATTATACAGCTTAATATCAAAGTCATCGTTCATACTCTTTGCGGCGTCACGATTCGCCGGGGTGTAATCCAATTTAAAATTCACCCGGCCAGTTCAAAAAGTGCGGCTAATTTGGTAGCGCAAAGGAGGAAAAGGGCACTTCTGATTTTCGCCGGGTAGCGCCTTGCAAACGCGTGAGGGCGCATTGACCGCCCTATTTAAGTATTCACCTCTTTGAATATATTTTTAGGTGCGGCCCCGTCGGGTACCGCCCTTAATCATGAGCCGCTTGCATAAAATGCGGTAATAAACACTTACTGGAATTAAAATTATAATAGAAAGAAAAAAACTTATTTGTAAAAATTTTTTTTTACGAGAAAATAAATTTCATAAAAAAAAACTAAATAAAACTTAATTTAACATAACTTGCAATAAAAAAAATTAAAGTCATTTCCTACTTTTTCTCTAGTGATCTCTTCCTAACCGACTATATTTATTCCTAAATTTATATCCTGCTAAATATCTTATACAAGAGGTCTTCTTCTCCTATATAAAACTAAATTTAATTAAATAAATTGAATTAATGAATTAATATTAAAAACCACTACAAGTTTAAAAAAATGTATTTGAACTTGAGTGGATGAAAAAAAAAAATTTTTATTAACGATTGAAAATTTGAACATGATATATATTTATATATCATGTTCAAATTTTGAATATATGAGTATATATAGGAAGAGTGTGAACTAATAATAGAAATGAAAAATCGAGAAAAAATATACTTAAATATTAAGATGTGCCATAAAATGGTTTTTACTCAGCGTAATAAATATTCTCCATTTGTCTCTTATGTAGGTAGGTACGTAAGTAATACATGGTATCTTTCTGTACGTGTTCTTAAACTTTTAAAATTTGAATTTGAGACTGATCGAAGAATACTGAAATCAATAAGATTTGTTGGTTTTTTTTTACAGCCAATATATGTCCCAATGCGTAGCATGACGCTTCCTTATTTCTAAGTGAACAGACTTTAACCCACAACGCTTGTCCAACACAAATTAAAAATAATGTCACATCTCTCAGTACGTAAGAAATCAGAAGAATCCGTCTTTATTCGTCTTATTTACATTAAAAATGAACGAATGAACATATAAAATACAGTGTTATATAAATATAAAACTTTATTTCACCCAACCATTCTATAGCGTATCTAAATAATTATCAAGAAGCAAAGGGATGTCCCGAAATACCCGGATGGATTCGTTGAAATCAGAAACAGGGTTTAAAGTGATAATTCAAATCGTTCGACTGCGGAAAACCCGAACGTTCGGCGCGAACTCTTTCAAGGTTTTAATCACGCTGAGTGGGGCTCTTGGCTCTGCATCAATCTGTTAAATGCGAAACCGACGATTTTAGCACCTGCTTGGGACAAAAGGAAACGTGCCTTCAACGCGAAATTCATTGCGTTTTTGGCATTACTTTTGGCTTTGGCTACTTTATAACGTGTGTAAAATTTTGATAGAAAAAATATTTTTATGTGAAAATAATAAGATTTTTCTTATCATAATACACAACTAAAACAACACAAAGTTGTTAACAAGAATTTATGTTTAAATCATTACTTGTCCCCTTCAAAAATAACACAGTCATACCTTTAAAAATACCACAATATTTCCCATATAATAAAGTAATGCTCTGCATAAACACAAGCTTTTCCGTTGGCGCATTTCACACAAAAGTACATCTTATTAATACCATAATTAAGGTGACAATTTGTAACTCATGGCTGTCATACCTCTGTTGTAATCATTCATCTACGGGTATTTGATGGGGCTACATAAGAGGTCTATTAAGACGTTAGTTCTTGACTTTTTAAAGTGGGACGTAAAGCTACGTAGTGTATTTTAAATTTGACGCAAAGGAGCGTATATGATAGAGATCTGAAAAACATTTTTGTATATTTGGATTACAAAAAAATATTGCGTCGAATGGCTGCCTATAGACATTGGTATCACCACAGTAATCACAGAAGAGTTGACAGCCTTTAAGGTATGTGTAGGCTTCAAGGTGTGGTATCAGTTCAGAAATACCGCTGAAGGTAGCTGATTTCACAGCATGTTGGTATGTGGAAAAAAGTTTGCAATGTGCGAAAGGCAGCTTAACACCGTGATCAGTGCTGGATTCTTATATCGGAGGCTTACAGATACACTTTGAATGCTAATTGATGTTTTTTTAAACAAATTTTAGTTATAAGCGAAAAGCGACTAATGAAGAGCCGTTTCGCTGCGATGAATGGTAGCGGATGGAGCTCTGTGGTCTCTGCCAACCCCTGCGGGGGATAGGCGTGAATATATAAAAAAAATAATTAGGTATATGGATTATTCAGCACAAAATCCTAGAAATGTCATATATTCGGTTGGCAAGAAAGTAATTTCGATTTCCACCAGTAGTTACGTTTGTTTCTCTATTCTTATGTTAATGTTAGAATGTTTTTCTTTTAACACTTTGAAGATGGTATACGCTGAAAAGCCTCAGTTCCCGCACATTTTTATTATTATCACTACAACTATCATTTTTTTCATGTCTTTCAGATTCCAAAAAACGTGAATTTCCGTCATCTGTCGTCAACAGTTCAAAAATAAAAGAATTCCCGTCTCCCGTCTTCAATGTGTTAAGATTTGGTAGTCGATACTTTTAAGTGGCTATATTAAGTGGCTATTTGTTTACAACTGTCAGTTTACGGTCAGTTTTAACATGGAGTTCAAAAATTAGCCTTTTCGATAATTCCGATGTTTGTGAAATTGGATGAACCATTAAAAAAGAAAAGGTTAGAATTGGCAAATCGTAAAGGCTCACACATCTTTATGAAACTATTGGAGCTTGGTTGAGAAGTGTTGTCTCATCCCCCATACAGCCCCGACCTTGCAACATCGGATTATCATTTATTCCGAAGTTTACAAAACTTATTAAATGGTAAATATTTCAGTAATAACGATGACTTCAAATCGCACTTCGTTGAATTTTTTGCTATTAAAGACCAGAAATTCTATGAGTGCGGGATGATGAAGTTACTAGAAAAATATCAAAAGGTCATTGAACAGAATGGAAGATATTTGACTGATTAAAGTTTATGTTTCGTATAGAACATTTGAGATTTATTTCACAATGAAATCCCAATAGTTCAACTAGCTAAACTAGCGTTTTTTTATCATAACAATGTATTTAAAGCAATAAATAAATATATTTAAAGCATAAAACCTACTCTATCCAGCAGACACGAGTGCGTGCATTCCAAATCATTTAACATTAATTCCAGTTTAAGTCGACGACATGAAACACTCCACTCACGCTCGCCGCACATTAGCACTATTTTTTCCACAAACGAGCCGAAAATGATCACAAACTCGATTTACCACATCATGACACTTCGTCTGGAACTAACGGGTCACCGACCTTGAAGTGTATTAAAAACGGCCGACCATTTGTCCCGCATGTGTAACAAACAACACATTTCTAACTTGTGGCAATGGCCCCAGCTGGAGCGTATTTCGAGATCAATGTCAAACTACTGTATATATGATTCATCTTGTCGTTTATTAGACATTGGCGTGAGGTTTGTTTGTAAACAATTTGTCGTTTGGGAAAATAACTATTTAATGAAAGGGGCCATCCATGAATTAAGTAAGGGGAGGGAGGAGGTTGAAAAAGTGACATCAGGTGATCAGGAGAGGGATGAGTCATAAGCTTTTGTAACGTCACATGTATAAATGTAACATACTAAAACTCTAAATTTCGACTATAACGAAAAATAGTATCAAGTCGATCAATATATAAAAAATATATATATATAAATAATTGCAGAAGCACTTTTTTAATTAAATACTCGAATACTATTTTTAAAGTTATGATAATTATGTTGGAGATGTTAACGAGACGAAGATCACGTGAAAGAGAGAAACAATCAAAATTGATTATCATAAAAATAAAATTGAATTATCTAGTACGGTGTATTTTTCCAGAAACTTCTTTCCACGCACCACTTCCCTGTGGAACCAGCTACCTCCAGCCAAGTGTTTCCCAACCGATACGACATTGGAACCTTCAAAGAACAAGCCTACACTTTCCTTAAAGGCCGGCAACGTTTCTCCACTACCTATAGCACTGGGGATGTCTATGGGCGGCGTTGATTGCTTTTCATCAGGTGACACGCCTGCTAGTTTACCTTCAAAAATTCTTCAAAAATTTAGATTATCGTTTTTATAATTATGTTAATTAATTATGTCTCCATTCAATTAATTCATGATGGCACCATTAATTAGGGCACCATAATAAACCCAGAGCTTTTATGTTAAGTAAATGGAAACGAAAAATAGAGCCTTGAATTTTAATTCGTGAAAAGGGTGAAATCAGGCTTAGCCTTAAATCGGATAATCTGTCAATTAGCGAGGAGATTAATTACTTTTGAAATTTGCTTTATTCCGGGCCAAATCTCGCCGGGAAGAATATTAGGAGAAAAATTCTTTAGAGGATTTGATAAAAATTATATCATTGGCTCTTAGACACATTTTCAGTAATTCGTGCTTAAATAATTTTTTTTATTTGAACATTATATTTAACCAACGTTGGCAATAACTTCAGTGTAAATTCTAATAACTACTTCAAATAAGCTAATGTGTCTTAGGATAAAGGTTCACATTCTTAGTAAGTGTAGGGTAATCGAACACACACGTCAGCTAATAGTCATCGGTAACTGAGACCAAACTTTCTGTTAAGGCCCCGTCAGTCATCAGTGACTGAAAATACAAAGGGCGATATGAAATTATAAAAACTTAGATTTATTTTCATACATTTCAAGTACGTAATTTTAGAATACAATATAATAAATATGTACAAACATACATCACGCCTGTTTCCCGTTGGGATGCACACAGATCACACACCTCCATCTGTTACGATCTCGGCACACTGTCTGTGACAAGGTTGCCGGTGAAGGGAACTTCTAACCTGCCCTTTCTCGTGAACTTCAGCAATTTGGTCAAGATATTGGAATATTATATTCCTCTTGGTATTCCCAACCCTTCCATCTACATCAGCAACGTTAATTTCTTCTATTAGTCGTCTTTAATATATATAATTTGAAAATAAAATATCTAATATATTTACATGTTTACATCGAGTGATTGAATCTTACACTCAGAGGGTGTGTCCTAAATGGAATTTTATCGTAAATGCACTTAACAGCTTACATAATAAACAAATCTCTAGAAGTGATTGGGAGATGCTTTTCGAAGCTTTTTGAGAGCCGTTGCCTAAAACTTCCTGCTCCCAACTCCCTCCCTCTTATATTTCCCTTTCTCCTTGCCCTTGCCGCCGTTGAAGATCCATAAAAATATTAGCACTTAACGTTTTTAATCTGAGATTGCGTTTCCACGGCCGAATCGGCTCTTTAACGGCGTATCGTACTTGTCTTTTTCCCTTGGCAGTGTGGGCCTCAGCCTTCTCCACAATTTGTCTCTGTTTAGAGCAACTCGTTTTTTTTTCCTTTAGGTATCCTAGGTCTTCCTTGATGCAGTTCTTTCGACGCTTCCTTAGTCTACCGTGTGTTTTTTCTGCTGGGGTGTCCAGTTTCTAATGATTTTAGATGGTCTAAAATCAGCCATTCTCTCGACACGTCCTGCTAATAGCAGCCTTTGGGCCTTGCAAAATCGGTTCATTGCCTATCAGGCGATTCAGTACGTGGTTTATACGGAGGCGGTATATTCCATCATTATCCCTTACCAGTCCGAATATATATATATATATATATATATATATATATATATATATATATATATATATATATATATATATATATATATACATATATTTATATATACATAATACGTATATATATTAAGAAAACATGTTTCAAATACTTATGCTAAGTGCTTGTATTTCAAAGAAAATACTCCACTTGAAGAAGTAGACGGTTTGTTTTCAAGACTTTTCGGCGACGAGCGTGTTCAACGGCGTAAAGAAAAATAGAGCTTTATAAAGAAGTTCCCACAAACCATGAAATTGCACGTCAGCGCAATTTTATACCGCTTTAAGTACATTTTAGACGTCTCCATTTCAAAACGAAAATATGAAGTTATTTTAAGATAGTATTCGTACGTGTGCTTTGCATATCATAAGTCAAATGTAATACTAATTATTACATTTGTCTTTATATCCACGCAAAAAAAGTGAAAAATTAGTAAACTGTAAAATGAAAACTTACCCCAAAAAGATATTGCATGTGATCACTTAAAGACAACGCAAGTTTCAACGCTGTACAAAATGTAGACTGTAAGACTCAGACCATTCGATGCAGTATTTTTTTGAATATGCAATAAAAAAATTTGACATCTAAGTCATTTATAGCGATTTCGCTTTTTCGCGTCGATATATTTGTCGTTATTTTTTGTCCACAAGCCTTTTTAGAGTCTTTTTAGAGAAATGGACAGTATAACCACGTTTGAACAAATCAGATTGGTGGGGTACCCAGAAATGAAATGAATAAATAATTGTAAACCATACGTATACATATTTTTATATTTTCCAACAACCCAAAGGTTGATTGTCACAGAATGCTTTTGGGCATTAAGTCCACGTTTGTATCAAAAACTGTACGATAAGTATGTAAGTACTAATACGATAAATAAATAAAAAAAAATATTTATCCCGATGTGGGAATCGCATTAGCGACCATTGACTTTGAAAAATAGATCGGCCCATGCATCTTTTTTTCACAGCACATATATGTTCCACTGCTAAGTACGGACCTCTCCATTTCTGGAGGAACGGACGTTAACCGACCACGCTCGTCCAATGCGGATTGGCGGGGTTAGCAGACTCGGAATAAATATCTGTAGGCCGGTATATACATATATTTATTCCGATGTGGGGTTTGAATCTGCGACTATTGACTGCGTGGACGGGGTGCCATGCGTCTATTATATATTTTTTAAAAGATGTAACTCGCACACGGGCTTTCGCATTTTTTGACCCAAGCCGTTCACAGTAAAATGCAATGTAACTAGGTCAAGCGGAGTGTGACGACACTTTTATATTGGTAGAAATAGGGGCGCGTACATTACCGATTTTATGATTTTTATCCATTGAAACAACGTTATTAACCTGGTTTAGACATATGTTTGGCGTGCAACCAAACAACAAATCTTTGCCTACTCATTTATTTACGTAAAGCGATACATTTTCCACGAGATCATTTGGCTAATATAATTGACATACGCAGCGCCATAGGCAGTGCAGAAGCGTTGCCGACCTTTAAGGAAAGTGTCATTTTGGGGGGGAAGAGAAGGGGGAAATGGAGTAAGGAGGTTTGGTCTCCGAAACTCAACCGCTCACCGTACGAAGCGCGCTAGCTAAGCTACCACTCAGACGCCGGTTTTCTGCGGGAGTGTGCTACTTTTCCGGGCGAGCTGGTTCATTCATGCTACAGACAAATATTATGCCATTCTTGACAAAGTATTCGTCTGCAGCGTGGCTCTACCGCTTGTTATTTAACCGATGAGTCTTCAAATATCATTTGAAAATAGACCCTTTTCAATTAGGGAAGTTTTGTCCTATTCTCTAAGCTAAATAGAAAGGTGATCATCCAGATGTATACATCTGTCTGTTTGAAAAAAAAACCAGAATAAATGATCAGGTATGATAGAAATATATCATATAACATAAAGTAAGTTGGGCGATGTAGTTGGCAAAGAGAGAAATCGTTTGTTCCAAAAACTATTGTGTGACCAACTTACAAAAATCTCTTTCATTTTGTTAAAGAATGCATGTTTTGGAATCATATGTAACAAAGTTTATACGACACGGGAATAGATTATGAGGTTTATAGATGAAACTGCACGCGGGCGACGCCAAGTCTCTAGGGATGTTCTGACGCCAAGACTCTAGGGAAGGGTTTGATCTCCTTTCCTCAAAAACAAAGGGATGAAATGATCTCTATTTAGTTATGGTAATGTTAACCTAATTAAAAAATAACGCAACTATTTTTTTAGCAGCCCATATATATCCCACTGCTGAGCACGGGCCTCTCCATTTTTGGAGGAACGGACGTTAACCCACCATGCATGTCCTATCCATCCACGCTGACTAGGAATAAATATTTGTAGTCCATACATATATTTATTCCGATGCGGAGATCGATACCGCGATCATTGACTCCGCGGGCGGAGGGCCCCGCCGCTGAGCCAATTGGTCGTCAACAACTATTGCTCCTCTTTAAATTATTTTATATTATCTATTTTTCTATAAAAACAATGTCGTATCGAAATATCTCTGAAGATACAGTAGTATTTCCGTAACTGGTTTCAGAAACTGGTGGTGCGTGGAAAGACGAACCTGTTCTATAGACATTAAATAAATCACATACATAGATTTCGACTGGTTTACGATTAAGTCATGTTTACGATTAGACCGTTTCACTTTGTGGGTCACAGCAATGATTTCAATTGTGATAACATCGCTCTGTACGAGTGACAAAGGGAAATGCAATTAACGCGGTCCGTCATTCAATAAAGCGCATTTAAATTGAGTAATCCGTGATATTATCTCGTTAAGCGCGATATGTATAAAGTCGTGTTCACAATAAGACGTATGAATGAGATAGATAATATACAATCGACATTTTTCTATAAGAGGTTTTTGTCTTTAGACTATTTTTCTAACGCGCACTCCGATTACCCATTATTTCGGGCAGAAAGAATGTTGGCAAGTTTACGATAATGATTGGATTCGAAGATGTTAATGCTGGTAGCCTATTGGCTTTAATAGCTTTACTGTATTCAGGGCCCGCGGGATGAAAGCCCGCGGGCAAGTAATAAGATAATGTTGATACGACTTCATCTAGAATGATCTTTACGATCTCAGTGATCAAACGATAAATGGTATTCCTGCCGTTTAACAAAATGTATCGCAAAATAACATATGAGATATGTAGCATCTCTCTGATAAGCTTCTGTTACTTCTGCCTACCTGGTACACGCATGACCTTCCTTTTTAAGATGATTAATGGAGTCAGGCGTTACTTTGCGGAAACCCATGATTGTGTGGACAATCAGAATTTTACTTAGTTTATTTTACTTGCTTTTCGTGGGTCTGGGCCCAGTAGAAGTATGATTATCCACATAAACTTCCTTTTGCTTCTTAGTTTATTACCCTTTCTTATTTCAAGTAAAATTACTCTAAAAGACTTTCGCAATTCTATAGTACTCTAAACACTAACGTTCGTGTATAAGCAATAATTTAAAAATATTATATTAGCTTATTATGTCATAATTAATGACATCCCAAAGAATCAACAGAATTAGACTATAACGTAATTTATGCATATATTTTAATTACATCTTGTATTTATTTTTATCTTTTTCATAAATTTCTCTCTTTCTACTTCATCGTGAATACAGTACTTCTTTCTTCTATATAAAAATGAAATAAATATATATTTGAATTTTATTAATATATAAATTTATTATAGTGATAACACACAATAGTTAGGGTGTGTTATTACTATAATAAATGTATTACAGTAATCATTGTGTTAGTGTGACCTTAACTTTAGTGTTAATTTGTTCATGAGACGCATCCGCTTCAAACGGGGTACTGGAAATTGTTAAGAACAAAGCTTTTGATGGACAACTGCAATGAATTAGGAAGTGGCGCGGTACTGCTGCAGGAGGGGAGGGGAGGGAGAGATTAGACACAGATTCATCGAGTCATTATTTAGTTGAAAGTTTACAAAGGTGGTAATTTAGAAATTCGAGGTGTTAAACAAATTGTTTTAAAATATTGTTTTTAAGTTTTTTTCATACAAAACCAAAAATATTGTTCCTTAAAATTATTAAAGTGAGCACAAACTATTACTATAAACATGTAATCGTATCAATGGATGACGTCATCGCGTCATTTGTTTGTTGCGATTACGATGACACACTTTTATTTTTTTGCATAAATTTTAGTTTAAAACTAATATTTAATAAACAAATAATAGAAATATATATCTTTCGACATAAATGCGTTAAGGCCATCCATCCGTGTGCAACTTAAGTGCATAGCGCCTTCAGCATCGATCCCGGGCTAGCTTTTATTCTATTTCCCCATCTCTTCTTTTTAATTTATCTGTAATTATATTCCTTTTCTTCATGATTTTTCTCTTTACTTTCTTCCGTCGACTTTCCCTCCATAACATTAAAACTTAACGTCACCCAACGTC
The DNA here is from genome assembly GCA_031353405.1 of Baronia brevicornis. Classification (NCBI taxonomy): domain Eukaryota; kingdom Metazoa; phylum Arthropoda; class Insecta; order Lepidoptera; family Papilionidae; genus Baronia; species Baronia brevicornis. The sequence goes on along the minus strand of JASFAT010004092.1, from coordinate 489 downwards.
AACGTAACCAATTGCCCAATCATACTTGTGTTCTCAATGTGTAGTAAGATTAAATGTTTCTATTCAATCTTTTTTAAAGACAAACAATGTCGGGAAATAAATAGAAAAAAAAAAAATAAAAAAAAAGAAATACATTAAACGTGTTTATATTAAATTATCAAACCTGAAAGGTTATTGAGCAACTGTTATTATATTATAATAAATAGCTATCATAAGAACGTATTAATAACCAAAAATATTGGTCGCGGATTCGATCCCCGCTTCGGTATAAATATATGTATGGTCTAGAAATATTTACTCCGAGTATTTTGACCCCGCCGATCCGCTTTGGATGAACTTCAGAAATGGGAAGGCCCGTGCCCAGCAGTGGAACATATATGGGCTGTGGAAAAAGAAATAAACGTTTAGAACTCAAAAACTACCGTTTGAGACTTTTCCCACCAACTTACATCAGTGACGTTGCGTTTTTATTTCATTTTCATAATCTTA